>JAJIBD010008650.1:0-101995 GCA_021461705.1 Cryptotis parvus | reverse complement strand
TAATAAGAGATCATATTCTTCTGTCCTCAAGTTGCTTGCAAATTGCATATGCTGTTTATAGTTTGCATTCTGCCAAATCCAAGCAAGACTCTTCAAATGGATCCCAAAAGCAACAACAGGAGAAACTTAATGGCATGATTACATTATTTGTCTAACTCTGAGTATAATAACAGGAAGAGTAATAGCCACAACTCCAGGGTTCTTTGAAGGCATGAGTCAGAAACCAGATCAAGGAATACTGCGAAGGTCCTGTCTGTTAAGCAGTTGTTTCTACACCAGGAGACAACTGGTTTGGCCACAGGGCAGGGAATGCACGCACCCCGCCCCTCCTCCCTCACCAAGCCCCACCTCTCCCGCCTCTCCACTGTTTGGATTTCAGTTCCCTCCTCCTCAGCTGACCCTTCCCTGGAGAACGAAGCCTGCCATTTGCACTCAGTTTTGCTTTTTCTGCTGTTTATTTTGTTAAGATTCAAGCCTATCAGCAAAGCGGTTTCCAGCCCTGTCTGTGTGGTAATAATCTTCCTTTCTAAGAGATAAGCACCCCAGAGAGGCAGCTAGGGAGAGAAACTAACACACCGAGGTTGCTGAGTACACACCCCTCTTTGAAGATGCCTCATGGCCCAGGCTTTCTTGGTTTCAGAGAAAGAGAGAAGCAAACAAACAGCAAAAGGCTCAGTGTAAAGGTTGCAGAAACTTAGAAACTACTGGAAGCTCCTTGGCAATAAAATGTCCATGCAGCGGCGGAGCTGAGCACACACTCTCAGCAGAGGGGCTGGTGGGGAGAGTGCCCTGGAAGGTTTGATGGAGTCCCCCCTACCCACCTGGCAAGGACTTTCTCAGGCAAGCCTGGAGTTGGCTCACAGGTACCCCAAGGGACAAGAGACAAAACAAACTTCTGTTTCAGCAAAGAAAGGCATGAACTTTAATCCCAGGAAAGAAAAATCACTCCAATGAGAAAGTTTTAGGACAGGGACTTTTCTTTCCTAAAAATCAAAGTAAACTCTTTCCCACCGAGCCAGGACAACAAAGATTAGGCAAAAGACATCCAGCAGGGGTTTTGTCTGTGGCCCCTGTTCTGTTTGGCGGGTCACTTGCTCTTCTTCCCCAACAGCACCCATTTTCACCCAGGTGTAGGTGGCGGTATGCTCAGGGAAGGGGGTGCCTTCCCCAAGTCCAGCGAAAGGAACATGGTTATTTTTTATTTTATTTTTAATTAATTAATTAAAAAAACTTTGGCCTTTTGGGTCACACCCAGCAATGCTCAGAGATTTCTCCTGAATCTGCACTCAGGTATTAGTCCTGGTGGTGCTCAGGGATGCTGGGGATTGAATCAAGATTGGCTGCGTGCAAGGTAAGTACACAACCCGATGTACTATTGCTCTAGCCTTCAACATGGCTACTTTAATTCTGTTAAAAACCTGCCCTTAGTTACCCGCTACAATGTGGGAGGGGCAGGTAGCAACAATGGATTCTAGGGGAACCCTTCCCACATGGATTGAAACAAAGGCTTATGTTTGCTGAAAAGCAAAGCTCATTCCTTCTCACCTTTGAAAATCCATGGGAGGCCCTTGGGTTTACAGCAACATCCATCTTGTTTCCATGAGGGGGAAGGAAGAGCATCATCAGGAAGCCAGTGGGTCC
Organism: Cryptotis parvus; assembly: GCA_021461705.1. Taxonomy (NCBI): domain Eukaryota; kingdom Metazoa; phylum Chordata; class Mammalia; order Eulipotyphla; family Soricidae; genus Cryptotis; species Cryptotis parvus. The sequence continues at coordinate 100,354 of JAJIBD010008650.1, read as the reverse complement.
CCTGAAGTCACTGTGCACTGAGCTTGTCTCTCTTGATGCCAGAAATAAAACACCCCTATTCCAAGACTTTGGTTTGGGTATTTTATTACTCACTGGCAGAAAGCATCCTTGGCATTAATCCTTTGAAGTTCAAAACATAATGCGGACAAGAGACTTCTGTTCTTCTATCCATTTGCTCACCACAGATAGCATCAGAACCTCTATGATATATTTTGCTGTTCTTTTATTATTATTATTGCTATTATTATTACTCGTCAACACCTGGTTGTGTTCAAGGCTTGCTTCTGGCTTTGTGTTCAGGGATCATTCTTAGGGGACCATATATACTGTTGGGGATAAAACCAGACTTAGCAGCATGCCAGACAAGTGCTCTGTACTATGTCTCAGGCCCAAGGACTATTTTATGGTTCTATTTGTTTCTTATGTTTGTTTTTAGGATATTTCTGGAATATTCTTGCATTTCAAATTCTTTGACATTGGGAGGGCCTGGGAACTCCCTCTGGATGAAGCCCAGGTGGTTCTGCTGTGAGGAATTCTGGGTAACTGAGATGCTCAGCTCTCTCGGACCCACACATTTCCTCAAATGAGAAGCAGCCTCCGCCTTCTTCTCATTGTAAGTGGTCTTATTAAAAAAAAAAAAAAACAGACTAAAATAACTTAGAGTTTTTTCTAAAGTACTTAGCAAAAAAATGTTTGTATCTGCATTTTGTTGGTTCCAAAATCGAAAATACAAAGGAAGTTTCAAAAATAAATGCACGATTACTCTGGAGAAAAGACTTTCCATAATGCCTCCCTATTTAGTAGAAACTAGGCAAGGCAGGGCGCCTGGAAGTAGTCCAGTAGTACAGCACCTTGTTTTGTACTTCTGAGGGTTTGAAACCTGGCACCAAGAAAATATTCAACTAATACAAATCATTAAACAGGGCTGGTATCCTTGAGAACATACTTTATGGCAACTTCAAAAACTCTATCAATGCTCTGTATCCCGGGAATGATCCAGGGAGCATTGCTTTGCAAATAGAAGAGGTTTCTGCCTATAGTCTTTGGAGGGTCTCCTTGCCTGTGAAAACCACTACAAAGTTGGAAGTTTGTTACAGATCAGCACCTGGACTGGAGGCCCAAGTACCTCGAAGTAAACAGAAGGGGCCCCATGATTTATTGACTGATGAGTGTTACTGGAAGGCATGTGGTGTTAGGTCACTCTCCAAGGAGAGAAGATGAGAGAAAATCACCACAATATTCCTACTTGCTTTTGTTTGTGAAGGACCCTTGCTTCCAGTGAGTAGACTCCCTGGGGGGTTCCTTCTGAACCAGTGTGTTCAGCCAAGTAAAGAGCAATGCTGGGCTTGGCTGTATCAGCTAAACTGAAGAAACTAGGGTTTCTGGGGCAGGCTGGTTAGCTGGTCGACCTTAGTAATCAGCTGTCTCGGTAACAGTTTTCTTACCAAATGTTTTCTGAGCCTCTTATCAGATACTGTTAACTAGGTATATACAGTTAAATAAGTAATACTTCTCAGATGCTGTTAAATAGGTCTTCCCCTGGACAGGGCTCTGGTTTTCAATTGGTGACCTGAAAAATCATTGCTTGATGTGAGAGGACATATCCCCCACTTGACAGAAGAACCTCCTTGCTCCAGGCTATTTTCAGAGGGTGAGTTGGGAACAATCAAGCTTACAGCACATGAAAGAAGAGGCACTGACCTGAGGAAATGGAGACACATTCCCTGCTCATGGATTGGAAGGATTAACATTATCAAAATGGTAATACTCCCTAGAGCTTTATACAGATTCAATGCAGTCCCTATAAAGATACCCATGATGTTCTTCAAAGAAATTGAACAAACACTCCTGAAATTTGTATGGAATAATAAAACTCAACGAGTAGCTAAAGCAATCCTTGGGAAAAAGAAGATGGGAGGTTATCACTTTCCCCAACCTCAAGCTCTACTACAGAGCAGTTGTCATTAAGACAGTGTGGTATTGGTATAGAGACAGACCCTTACCTATGGAATAGAACTGAATATCCTGAAACACACTCTCAAATATACAACCACTTAATCTTCGATAAAGGAGCAAAAAAATATTAAGTGGAGCAAAGAAAGCCTCTTCAACAAATGGTGCTGGGAAAACTGGGCAGCTACATGTAAAAAATTGAACTTAGACCTCCTTCTAATGCCATGCACAAAAGTCAGATCAAAATGGATTCTAGATCTCAACATCAGACATGAATCTATAAGGTACATCGAAGAAAACATAGGAGAAATGCTCTACAACATCGAAACTAAAAAGTATCTTTAAAGACGACACACACCACTGAGGAAGCAAAGATAAACAAATGGGATTATGTAAAATTGAAAAGCTTCTGCACCTCAAAAGAAACGGCTGACCAAGATACAAAGACAATCCACAGAGTGGGAAAGGATATTCACCCAATACCCATCTGACAAGGGGTTAATATCCAGGATATATCAGGCACTGGTAGCACTCCACAAGAAAAAAAACAGCCAACCCCATCAAAAAAATGGGGAGAAGAAATGAACAGAAGCTTCCAAAAAAGAAGAAATTCGAATGGCCAAAAGGCATATGAAAAAGTGCTCTTCATCTTTAATTATCAGGGAGATGCAAATCAAAACAACAATGAGGTACCATCTCACACCACAGAGACTGGCACATATCCAAAACAGCAAGAACAACTGGTACTGGCGTGGATGTGGGGGAAAAGGGACTCTCATCCACTGTTGGTGGGAGTGCCGGCTGGTCCAGCCCTTTTGGAAAACAACAATTCCTCCGAATACTAGATATTGAGCTCCCCATTTGATCCAGCAATAGCACTCCTGGGAATATACCCAAGAGACCGAAAAACACCTAGCAGAAACACTATCTGTACTTCTTTATTCATCTCTGCGCTATTCACTATAGCTAGAATCTGGAAACAACCTAAATGCCCGAGAACAGAGGACTGGCTAAAGAAACTGTGGTTCATCTACACTATGGAATACTATGCGGCTGTCAGAAAAGATGAAATTATGAAATTTACCTGCAAATGGATGGACATGGAGACTATCATGCTGAGTGAAATTAGTCAGAAGGAAAAGGACAGATATAGAATGACTGCATTCATTAATAGGATATAAATAGATACCAGTGTTTTACTAAATGTGGGAAATAGTAATGGCAGATTAAAACTCACCATTGAATATACACAAAGAGACTTAAGTGATAAACTCTAAATATCTGCAAGGCTAGCCACAATGTGTAAAAGAAGAGGGAGAGAGATGCAGAGACAGAGAGAGGAGAGAAAGAGAGGATACTGGGGTACCTGCTATTGAGGCAGCCTGGGGGTGGGCGGGAGGGGGTAGGGTACATTGGTGGTGGAAATGGGACACTGGTGGAGGGATGGGTGCTGGTATACTGTACTACCAAGAACCAATTATGAACACCTTTGTAATTGTATGTCTCATGGTGGTATAATAAAAAATTTTTTAAAAAAAAAGAAAGGCACTGAGCTATGGGGTCAGAGGAGCCCTGGGCTGATCAGATCAGTTACTGAGTTGCTTTACTCATTACTGGCTTTCCAGAAATCCAGACACTGAGCATTCCCTCTCAATGGTCAACCACAGTCAATAAATTTCAACACACTGCCCATTTTTTTGTGTAATAGGGTGGAATTTCCTTATCATTTTTAAATAAAGGGAAGAAAAACTTGAATTCAAAACTTGGGCAAAAGATGCTTATATCTAAAGAAAAAGGAATGGTTTTTAGGCACCTAAAGGGATGCTAAAATTTTTGACAAACCAATGAATAATTATTTCAAAAAAACAGAGAGTTTTGGAAAATATTGTTACTTTCATTCATAATACAAGTAAAGGTGTATTACATTCATAATACAGGCATTATTTCATTCATAACACAGGCAAATGATGTGATATAAAAGGAAGGAAAAAAAGGATTCCTGGTGGAGGAGAGTTAATAAAAAATAGAGGGGGATTCCGGGTTATAATTCCATGCTGTTTCTTGGACTGAATGTTCCTTTTTTATATTATGTTTAATATGTGAAGATTTACTATGTTTATATTTTTATGAATATGTTTCAATTAATTTTTAAGCGGTGTCTGGAATTTGAATTTTTACCTAACAGGATGGCAAAGATAAAATGTTTGATAGTTTACTGTACTTATAAGGATGTAGAGAAATGCTCATACATAACTTAATAGGAATACAAAATTGGAACAATTTCTATGGAAAACAAATAGAAAATTTCTGCCAAGTGTACAAATCTATATGCCCTTGAGACAGTGATACTACTCTCAAACTGTATCCTAGTCACACCTGCATGAAATGACTCAGATACCAAATCATTCTCTATCTATGGTGGAATTTTTATAGCAGAACAAAAACAGAAATAACCAAGACATTCGCCTTAGGAGACAGATCAAATATGCTACTTGACATTTACAATGTAAAATGTTATCTAACTATAAAAGAGGAATTGGAAACCCTTGGTGTATTGCAATAGAATAATCTCTATAATGAACTACACTGAATGGAAAGAAAAGCAAGATATATAAATGCAATTTTTGAGTACATTGCCGGATGTGACCCAAAACTCAAGGAAAAAAAAAGAAATGTCCAAATGGGAAAACCAAAAATGGAAAAAGCAGGTTAATCTTACTCATTTCTGTTTCCAAACTATCAACTACCATCCCAGGGCAGTCATCAAGGTGTTTGTTTCATGCTATAAAATCATCACAATTAAAAAATATATATTGGTGTGGAGGCTAGACAGACAGTACAGTGAGTAGGGCACTTGGTTGGGATCCCCAGCATTCCACATGATCCCCTGACCCTGCCAGGTGTGATCCCTGAACACAGAGCTAGGAATAAGCCCCTGAGCATTGCCAGGTGTATCCCACACATAACGGAAAATAAATGTATATTAGGGAAGACCATGTATATACTGTGGGTTCCCAAAGAAGGTGTGCCCCCTGAGAGACGCTGAACAACCTGTAAGATTATGCTTCCAAGAGAGGGAACCAGAAAAAAAGTGGGTGGTAGGGGACCACATGGCCAATCTGGCTGACATCCAAGCATCAGGAAGCCTGCTATCCAAACTCAATCCCACACTCTCACATTTATATTATAGCATTTTTTCTAAAGATTTGTATCACCTGTATCACTTATCTTCCCATTGGTCATGGCTTTGCTCGAGCGGGCACCAGTAATATCTCCATACAGCCTGTCACATGCTAGTGTAGCCCAAGGGCATCTGCTTGCTCCCGGAACATAAAGCTCCTCAAACCATTCCATCAGGTCATGGGAATGAGGTCTATAATTGTTGGTATTTGGCATATCAAATATGACAAGGCTAGCTTGCCAGGCTCTGCTGTGCAGGTGGGATACTCTTGAAGTTGCCTCTATCTCATGCATTTATTGATAAATGTTGTTTTATCTTCTAAAAACAACAAACTTAAAAAATACCAAAAGAACAAACTAGCTGTTAAATTCTTATTTATTGTTAAATCCCAACTGTTCTATTTAGAACCTTGAAGAATTAAGGCGTTCTGTTCTCTCAGCGGAGAGTTAACCCTGCAGAGGCGTTTCCAAGCCCAGCTCCCATTGACAACCCCTTTTATGTCATTTTGTCTTGTTTTCGTCACACGTGGTTGCCATTGGTCGATGGTGGAAGATGAATCGCGCAGTCCCAGAGGTCAACCTGGAGTTCCCACACGCCAAGCTTGTGTTCTAGTTCTTTGCACCACGTCCTTATCCTCCAACTCCACCTGTTTTTTTTTTTTCATCAGTATCTGAAGGAGGCTCATGCCTAGCACTTTATTTCTATTGAAATAAGAGAACAATCTGGGATTTTCCGTTCCTGCTGTGTCTGTTTTAAGTTACTGCTGCAGAGTAGGATACCAATGCTCCTGATGCAATATTAGAAAATGTTCAATGTGCAGAAAATGGCCTGTAGCATCTTTGGGGAGAGGAAAAGAGAATCTTACCTGGTAAAGTTTGTCTCGCCTGCTTTCAGGTCCTGTGCTAGGGCATGGCAGGCCAGCTAACGGGGGTCCTCCAGGAGCGTCCCACCCCCACCTCAGAATATCAGAGGCTTAGGTGTGAGTTAGAGGATCACAACGTCCCACTAACCCTTTGCCAGGTTCTGGAGAAGACATGGCAGTGCCATGCAAAGCGAAAAGTACAATTTAAATTCAGAGCTTCACCTCTGCTAGATTTCTTTTTGTACCATTTCTTCAAAAGGACTACCAGTACTTTTGGATTTGGATTTCATTTCCCTCATTTAAGGGCTTAGTTATGCGGTGAAATGATGGCTAGAAACAGCCTCAAAATATCTTCTGGTCTTATTTCTCAGGGATACAGGCTCTACTAAAGCTTCAAAAACTACCTACTGTGCAGTTTCCAAACTTTCATAAATTCATTTGGAAGTTTACTCAAGTGTATAATTACTCGTTTTGATGTTAATCAAGAAGCTTATCATGTACTAGAACTTTCTGGATCTCAGAGATAGTCACATAACAATATTTTCCTAGAATGAACCATAGTCTAAGAGTTGTCTAATACCTCCACAATCATTTTACTTCAGATTCTTCATTGTCTGAACAAGACCTGTGACTCAGAACAGATTCCATTCGAGATCTTGGGTTTCTGGATATCTGTTAGCTTAGCCCACACTCTCACGAGATTACAGTGTTTCTGCCACAAAACCCAAAAGCCTCGTTGTTAAACTTTTGTTTAGCTGTTAAATCTCAGCTGCCTTTTCCAGACTTAAAACATTTACTTCTAACCACCACGTCTCACTTACATATGCTTTCTTTTTCTCTTCGGTCCCACTAAGCAGAAACGCCATATAATCGTCGCCTACTTTTCCCGGATGACTGCAGTATCATTTTCTGCTCTTCCCCTGGCTTCCTGAATGGGCTCTTGTTCTTTGTTTCCGGGTAGTCTGTTTATTCTCCTCTCCATTGTACTATCTCCTGCATCTCACTAATGAGCCTCATCCTGTTTTTGACAGACCATTTTCTGTTTTGACAAGGTAAAACTGATCCATAAATTAAACACATGTGAAACATCGAAAGACAAACTCACTTCTTGGGAAAGGTTTCCTTACAGATAATAACTTGGAAGGCGATTTTAATAGCCAAGATGAATTCTGAATGGAGAACTCTATTTAAATTTAGCATTCCATAAATAGAAACTCAGGGCAGACATCCTGCCTCTGGACTTCTTTTGTCATCTGAAGCTTTCTGAATATGCCTTTATTTGCTTTCTTGCTTCCTTCTTGTTTTGCGCGTGAGATTGCCCCTGGGAATAGCCATAACACAGCTAGGGCTGGAGTGATCTTTCCAAATGCCCCTGCTCCAAGCAGAGCCTCCATGGCCTAGCACATTCTCATTGACTTTGGGAGCTGGGAGAGATAAACCCGGCACTTCAGTAACTCAGTGTTGTAGATTTGATACCTTGATTTTATTTTTATTTATTTGTTTGTTTGTTTGTTTTTTGCTTTTTGGGTCACACCTGGCAATGCTCAGGGGTTTCTCCTGGCTCTGCACTCAGGAATTACTCAGGCGGTGCTGGGGGCGTGGGAGGCAGGACCATATGGGATGCCAGGGGATCAAACCAGGGCCAACATGGGCCGCCGCTACAAGGGCAAATGCCCTACCCACTGGGCTATCGCTCCAGCCCCGATACCTTGATTTTAAAATGAGATCCTATAGTCAACCAAATGGACATTTTCCCATATCAGGATAGGAGTTCAGGCAATTGCAAATATAAAATTGCCCTTTGCAGTGGGGTGGGAAGGATAACACTTCTAGGTACTCAGATGTTGTTCCTCTAGGTTATTCTACTCTAGGAACAACCCCCCCCCCCCCCACCCCCCCAGTGCTCTCGGGGAACCACAGGTTGCACTGGGAATCAAACCAGGGTCTGCCTGCTGTGTGCAAGGCAAGTAACTTACCTCCTGTATTATCCTGTGGCTCTGAAACTGCATTTTTAAGTTTGTCTCACAGACTCATAAACTTTCAGAAACAGAAAGGTTTCAGGGGAGTTTGTGTGCTCAGCCCATGTGTGCTTGTGCCCACATGGCCAAGCATGTGTTGCCTGCATCGCCCCTCTTGAGATGTATACTCTTTCACTTTCCTCATTCCCCTTCCTAAAGCCTCCAAATAAAATCTGTTTTTTACTTTAAAAAACAAAAAATAAAGGCTTCAGATATTATATTGACATAAGGACCGCAAATGGGCTAAATTATGCTGCAGTAATAATCTGGACCAATTAGTGACTATAAGCAATGAGGAATTATTTCTTACTAAAGTCACATGGTAATTCAAAGGTTGTCCAGAGACTTAACTACAGTCTCGTTTTCATGCTCTCTCCCAGCTCTGATGGAGAGGCCAGCACCATGAATATTGCCTTGCTTTAGCAGAGGGAGAGGACCCTCCCCTTTTAAATCTATCTATCTATCTATTTATTTATTTATCTTTGCTTTTTGGGCCACACCTGGCAATGCTCAGGGGTTACTCCTGACTCTGCACTCAGGAGTTACTCCTGGCGCTGCTCAGGGGACCATATGGGATGCGGGGGATTGAACCCCGGTCGGCCGCATGTAAGGCAAACGCCTTACCCACTGTGCTATCGCTCCGGGCCCTCCCCACCCTTTTTTATTCTGCAACACAGAAGCCTGAATTTAACAGGTGAAGAAGTGCAACTTTTCTCTGCAGAGAATGACATCTCAGGCTACCCACTGCATGGTGGATGAAACCCTTGAGCATGTGAGCAGGATCTCATGTGGTAGGTGTCTGTTTCTGGAGATCAGGTCTGGGTTTTTCAGCCTCTCTGAAAAGACTCTTTGATGACCAGCCTTCCCCACTGTAAAAGATGGGAACCAACCATTCTAGCCCAAACTCCTTGTTTCACAGATGGAGGAATTTGAAAGCCAAATCTTTAAACCACTTGCCAAAATCCAAAACAACTTCCTTCAGCCTGCCAAAGCAACTGTTCATTCGGAGCAGAACAAGGCCCTACAAAAGCTCTAGAGAGGGGTGGAGGCCCAGCACTCCCAGGCACCGCAAAAGACTCCAGCTTCTGCTTAACTGGCTCCCTGCATCCAGACTTAATTTAGAGAGGAAGAAAGAGGTCATGGGAAGGGGCTTTGCTTCCTGTTGGTTTCAAATCCCAAATGGAGGTTGGAAACTGGTAGAGCATCCTCCTTGGAAACTTTTTGAAAAATAACTCATTTGAAAATATTTCAATGCCAAGAAAAAACGTGACCCCTGTCCTCCTCCACTGTGGGCCTTTCCCTTCAGCGCTCTTTCCTCCTGTCAGGTAACCTGGGCGTCCATCGCGTCCTTCCAGTTTCCTCATGCCTCAGCTGAGCTTCCCGTTGCAGCCCAACAAAAGGCTTTATCCTGGAAGAACTGGTTTTTCCATCTCTTTTCATAACTCCATTTCCTTTTCGGAAGACCATGTGTTTTCCTTAACTCATTTCAACTCCCGTCCTGGCCCGTCTCTACTGTACCACCGCCTCCACCTCCTAACTTCTCCATCAGACTGGAGTATCACTTAGTCTGTCAAACCAGCATTCCTCATTAAAACAAAGGAATGTTTAGGAATCTCTTATCCTCCAGGCATGAGGATCAATAGGGGGTAGAAGATAAATTTGGTTTGCTTTTTCTGCATTTGAATCTTCTTTTCTCATCCTCTTCATTCAATTCATAATTTTCTCATTTCCCCCACTTGTTCTGTCTTTTCTGTGTTGGATTTAGGTCAGGCTATGATGGGGGCTCAGGAAAGCGCAAAGCTTCTGAATATGAGAACAAAGAAAATGATAGGAAGAACTATGTGGGGCTGAAGAGTTAGTACAGGGTAGAAGATGCTTTCCTTACACATGGTCAATCTCCATCATTGTATATGGGGCCCATCAATGCCAGGAGTTGCCCCTGAGCAGAGTCAAGAGTAAGCCCTAAACACAGCTGAGTTTGACTCAAAACAATAACAATAACATTGTGTGTGTGAGAAAGTAGAGAGATGGTACGGAGAAAAACTGCTTGACCTGGGTTTGAGTCCCTGGCACCCATATGGTCCCCTAAACGCCATTAGGGATCACTCCAGGGAACAGATACAGGAACAGCTCCCAAATGCCACTGGGTATGGCCACAACACACCCCCTCCACAATTGATATTTTTAGAATTCTCCTCACCCCACCTCAATTTCCTATGAGATGACAAATATGAGGGAAGAGATAATAGCCATTTAAAAAAATTTTCAGATGCTAAGACACATATGTGAACATTTTACTGGGGTCCTTCCAATACCTTGGACAGGACATCAATAGGGTAAAGGTCTTCCATTCCATCTGAGAGTTGGGTTACATGAAAGACGGAATTAAAGCCAGAATATCTGAAAGGTGAATCAGGTCAACAAATTGCAAATAATGCCTAAAGCCTGAGCAAGGTATGTATACACACACACACACACACACACACACACACACACACACACACACATATATATATATAAGTACATATAGGTATATATGTATATATAGGTATATATAACATATTTAAAGCCTAAAGCCTGAAGCAAGGTAATATATATTAAAGTATATATAGGTATATATGTACATATAGGTATATATAACATATATATACATCTTATACATGTGTGCATAAAATTTAAATAAATAAAGTTTATATATAAATTTTAATTCCCACTACTTGTTACTTACTGCTAAAAACAATGACAGCAGGCCATAGAGACAGTACAAAGGTTAAAGTATTTGTCTAGCATGAGGCTGCAGCCATGAGCCTGGTTCAAATACCTGTACTTCCAGGTGTGGCTTCTGAACACTGCCAGCATACCCTTCCTCCCTCCAGCCCCCGTTCAAAAACAACAGCGACAACAAAATTTTCTTCTTATGTATTAATGCCCTGGACTTCTGAGGAGTTTAGGTAAACCAACTGAGTAGTTTGGGAGTGAACAGCCAAAAGAAACAGTGTAAGAAGAGGGCAGGTTTCTGGAAGCTGGACCATGAGGTCTCTTAGATCAAACTCTGTGGCCCTGCAGGTCAGAAAGAGCATTAATGACCTGGGAGGTGAGCGAGGACACAGAGACCTCTCTGGGGTGGGAGCTGAAAGAGAGGAAGTTTCATTCCCTGCCTGTTGGCTGAGAGCTAGACTCACAACACCTATCCTCCCCACTGGGTATATAGCATACGGATTCTATTTTTGACTCATTACACATACCTTCTCATATAAGGTTTAACAAAGGAACAACCTCTTTATTTCACACAAGAAGAGATGCATATGGAAGATTCTTGTTGAAGAAACTGTTCATGTAAGTAGTACTAAAAAATTTAATTCCTCAAAGTCAGTAAGGAAAACAGAAAACCAATATATGACTATTCTAATAGTCATTAGAACCTCTGGTACTTTCTAAGTTATGGGTACAGTTTCTAAATCTGGTATCAGACTTTCTTATTTAGACTAGAAATCTTTTGGCACCCGCTCTGTAGAACTAGATATATGATATTCAACTCCACTAAAATGGACCTGCTTTCTTATCAGGAAATATAGAGACATACACATACCTATGTTCCTGCTCTGTCCCATCCTGACCCAGCACACAAGAAGACCATATAAATGATCATATGCTTGAGATCTGAATGGTGAATCATATCACCAGTGAGCAGCTTCCATACATTAGAAACTTTAGCAAGTATTCCTTAGCAACAAGACACCAACTGCATGGGATGGAATTCCCCGTAAGTTGTTCCTGTTCCTTACCTCTCTTAAAAACAGCCTCCTGGACAATGGAAGAAATTTTTTCCCCCCCCATCTAAATATAGGCACAAATGAGAACTGAAAGGATAGAACTGATAGCAATACACTGGTTGAGTCTTTTACAGACACTATCAGCAGGAAGAACCCAAGGGAGCAGCCAAGGGTTGGGGAGAGGTGGCAGGAGAGTGTCAAAAAATCAAGGAAGAAGCCAGATGCCAAAGCCAGGGGTGTTATTTAACATTAATACTGTCCGGGAAACTGTTGTTGACAGTATTATTCCTAAATAAGACCAGTTTTATTTTAGAAAAAAAAATCACTCTAGTTCCTTTGGAAAACTATTTTCTAAGTTAATTAAGTCAATGAATCATCCTAAATCATGCTAAATTTTTAGGTGCTTTGGTGGCTTGTAAGGATACATATGTAGAGGTAAGTGGCTTAACCTAGGTTTGAAACCCTGGCACCATGTATGCTTCTGTAAGTACAGTCATATGTAGAGTGAATTAAAACAGAACACTTAAATCCTGGAAGACATGTCATCCAGGATGGCCAGTATAAGAAGGAGGTGTTTTCTTTCCCTTTCCCTGGTACCACTAGCTCGTCCCTTATAATAGCCTGAGCTTGCCTTTTGTGGATGGCTGAGACCTTTTAGCTGAAAAGACAGCCATGCAGGGACTTTTCTAGCAGCCAGTGACTGGGAACAAAATCAGAGAAGGAAATCTCTCTGTGGCGGGAAGAAAGGCCAGAGGGCTGGAGTAATGTTGTGCATGCAGGAGCTCTAGGTTACATTTTCAACACTGCCCGGTCCCCAGAGCCCCACAGCTGACCAAGTGCACTGACCTGGGAATCATCTGGAATAGTCCTCCAAGACCCCTGATTGTAGCATCTCTATTAAACAATTTAAAGAAAATACTTCCAGTTCTAATAACAGAATGCAAGACTATCAGCTGAACCTGTTTCCTACCACTCTACTGGTGGGGGATTGGTGTGTGTGCTCTAAGCAAATGGGTTGATTTATCCTGCCCAATATTGTTTCAAGGACAAGACCTGGGATAGGCAGCTAAAAATGTGAAGATGTGATTTGGATAATCAAAGGTTGGTTGACCTCTCAGAGGAGAGTCTCATACAAAGCTAGGACAAACATCAGAGAACAAGAGTTGGATAGACACTCCACTACTCATTAACTATGAAACTCGAGACAATTGTTTCAGATATTTCCTCCAATAGGCAAGATGACTTTGGAAACACCAGAAGGTCCTGACTCTAATCAGAATTGGATTACTACATAGACATTTGATACTGGAATCGTGTGAGCATAGCCTGTAAAACTAAAGCCTGAGACACTGCAGAAAAGAATCAAGTCATATTCTGCTAATGGAGAGCTACTGATATAATTAGAGCCCTGTTACATTCTTCCTGAACCTCCAATGTGAATATATGCATAAGAATGACAACTAACTACCATTAATAGGTCACCATAAATGTTAGAGGCAATGAAGTGAAAGAGTAGTTGGTCAAGTCTGAGGCCCTTTGCTAATCAAAAGTCTCCCTGGTCTCCTAATTCTCTGGGAAATTATAAACAAGGTAAGAGCTAGGGTTTTTAGGAAAGGGTTTATTTATTTATGGAAATTATTTGTTTCTCACCATTCTGTCTTTAAAAAATGAGATTCTCTTGGTGCATTTGTATTCTTTTGCAAATACAAATGGCTTAAGGTCCTCTCTCCTACCATGGTTTCATTTCATTATATCTACTTTTCTAAAGGTTCTGTCTCTGGAGAGTCACTAGGAGGTTCGGGCTTTAAAACACAACTTTGGGGGATGCAACACCACCCTTTAGACCCTCTGATATTCACTCTCCGCTCCCTTTCATAACAACAAGCTGGATTGCACCAGTAAGAGCAGTGGAGGAATGCAGTGAGTACTTGAAGAGAACTAACTTTATCATTAAGTTCTGAACAATGGAGCATTCGTAGGTAGGTTTGGGGAAAGCGATCAAATAATAACAGCTTGGGTACTCTGAAGCCTACAGTAAAAGCAATAAAATGCCAAATGCTTTCCTGTGCTCTGTTTTTAAACAGTTTCAAGGATGCCTTCAGGGTTCAACTCTGGGCAGCTTACAGAATTCATAAAGTTCAATATCTCACCAGGAAGTTTAGCCGGAAGAGAGAAGGCTGAGACAGCAAAGAGCTATTTTACTAGATAGATTTAAAGGACTGGCGTAAGAAAACAGAACTGGACACCAAATCACAAACAAGCAGCATTCGCTAGACATTTCCCTTCCTTCTATCCTTAACAGACATCACCTATCCTCTTGCACTCACAAAGGTCCTCCATAGACACAACCATTCTCCAAGCAGCAATATTTTGAGGAAAATGGTATTGATGATGATATCATAAAAATGTTATAAATAATAGAAATAACATTCACTGAGTGCCAGACTTTACTCTCAATTCCTCCACATACAACCCAATTATATTCTTACATCCACATGATGAAGCATGGAGTTGTCTCTAATGGTTCAAATGAGGCCACTGAGACGCAGTTACTGGTGGAGACTTGGGGGAACTTACACTGAATCTAGGCCTTGTAGTTCCAGAGTCAGGATTATCATTACTGTATTGTTCAACCTCCTGGGTTGGATTTATTGCACATACTTCAAATGTATCAGTGGAGAGATGTTACAGAGACAAATAGGTCCAACATAAGGGAAACAAAACTTATTCAACCATTAAATGATTCTAATAATAGCCACCAATAATGAGTGTTCCATCCAAGAAAAGGTATATAACAAACTGTTAGGGGCATGGTGCAATGGCTCTTGAATTAGATAAAAGAGGATTGCCTCACCTCTCTTCCCATCTGGTTCTAAAATTCAAGGATCCTTTAATACAAGCTGTAAGAGCAAAACCAGAAGGAAACCACAAGTGACAGTCTTCCTGATTCCTTTCTTTTTACCATGTCCTTCCTTAGCCTTGAGAAAGAATGCCCAATTGGAATAACTCACATTGCATTTTAAAACTGTTACATGTAAAAATGGTACATGTACACAGCTTCCAAATATAAACAACGGGGTCAGGATGTGGCTCATGCCTTGCATGCGTGAGACCTGGATTTGATCCCTACTACCACAAAGTAAATAAGCAAACAAACACAACACAGTCGCCTTTAAAAGACTACTCTGAGTTCTATAAAACCATTGTACTATAACTGTCTGAACAGGTTTATTTCGTTTCTTATCATCACTTCTGGGAAAGGGAACAAAGTTACAGTAAACACTAAAAGATAGGCAGGTTTATAAGTTGTTAATGAAGTTGACAACATCATCAAACATTAACTCTCTCTTTATCTCTCCCCAAGAATGCGTGCTTCACAAGCAAGCATCCTCTTCTGGAATGTGACCTTGGAATGTGACCTTGGCCATTCCTAGTGGCAACAAAAATAAATAAATAAATGATACCTGTGAGGTGATCACTTACTGATGGAAAAGTGAATTAATGGTGGAAATGAAAGCATTCAAAATAAAAGCTCACATATGTCAAATTCTAAAGAATCTTCTAATAGTTTATGTGTTATTCCTTGCAATATTTTTTACCTGAAAGACTCTCTTATATTTCTTAAATGTCTGTGGCATTACATTTTAAGCCAAGTATGCAAGACCTATGTCATTTTTTAATACTTCATGAGATTTTCTTTATTAAGACAGTCCCTGACTCTTTTCCTGGCCTAGGTTTAAATCCAGGTTAAACAATACCAAAGATAAATTTGCAAATTTTTATAAAGATCCAACATCACCGGAAAATTGTACTTACTGTCCCTTAGTGGGTTATTGTGATTCTGACAGTCCTCTATAGATGGGACTTTCCACAATTCAGTTTAACTAATCTTTTTTTTTTAACTTTTTTTTTTTGGGTCACACCCAGCAATGCTCAGGGATTACTCCTGGCTCTGCACTAAGGAATTACTCCTGGCAGTGCTCAGTGGACCATATAGGATGCCGGGATCTAACCGGGTCGGCTGCGTGCAAGGCAAAGCCTTACCTACCCTCTGTGCTATCACTCCAGCCCCAGTTTAACTAATCTTATATGAGAAAAACAGTGGAATTTGTAATCTTGGCCTAATGACAAGTAAAATTTGGGGTCTGTCTTTCCACCAAGGTGTCTCCTCTGTAGTTCCTGCCATTCTCTTAAGTCTGCAGGTTCAACAGACCCATCATGGAGGTTAGCACGATGTGGACAGTGGTGAAGGCAGTGAGAGGGACTCTTCCTCAAAAAACCCTTGAGCTGGTCATTATCTCATTTACTGCTCAGCGCAGCAGTTACTTTTATGGGAGAAAACAGGAGACCCCAATTGGGACCTAACTGACGTTAGACAGAAGTGAGGCAAGGAGGGGCCTGGCTCCAGATTTCCCTTCTCACCTGCCAGTGGCTGGAGCAACATTCCAGGCACCCCAGGCCCCAGCCCTCCTGGCTGCCTATGAGGCTTCTGAGAGGCAGAGGCAGAGTCATAGGTATAATTAAGTAATTATGGCCGCTCTGCAGGGCACAGCCCAGCCTCCCAGTCCATCTGGTCTTGCTTCCAGCAACCTGGAAAAGACTAGGAACTCATCTCCTTTGTGGAAGTGCTTTACTAAGAGGCCAATATGCTGGAGCCCTTTGCCACCTCCCCCCAGCCTCCAGGGCGTGCGCTTCTGGAGCCTCTGTCCCCACATGCCAGTCTCCAGTGGCAACCTGCCTAGGAGAAGACTCTAGTTGTGCTTGTGCCCTTGCAATGTCGTACATATTCGCTTTATTCCCAGCCAACTGACAGATTAATAGCCAATTCTCAGATCTTATATCTTGACTCTGAAGAACTTTTCTGCAGAGATATGGGGAGAGTGGGGGTGGGGGTGTGGGCAGCAGGCATGGGGGTGAAAGACTAGGAGCTGAATTGAATTTGTACTTTAAGTAGTAAAGGTCACGATTCCTCTCCTAGAGGAAAAAAAATGCTTGTAGACAAGAACACTTATTCAAAAAATGAGGTCGTTTAATTCAGTTAACTATTATCTTTGTTCTCTGTCCACATAATCTCTAGCTTCTTGGATCATTTCATTCTGATTATTCTTCTCACATTATATTTGTTATAACTCACCTGTTAAAAGAAGGCTTTGAAGACCTGTTAATATGTGACTCCAGAAAAAATCCAAGATAGGGAGGAAGAATTCAACTCTTCGACTTTTTTGGATCTCTACTGAGTCACTGTTTTAAACCAAGAACAAGCCAGAGATTACCAAGGTTTCACTCTTTGCTTCCCCAACCCTGATCCTTAATCTGTTAGTGCTAATTTTTTATGATCCTTCTCTGGACTCATAGATGCTTGGGGTGGGTTTCCTTAGGCAGAGGACGAGTTGGAAGATCAGTCACAAGAAGGAGGGGACTTATTTCCTAAGTGTACTAAAGTGAATTTCATGCCAGTATTAGCATGCATGATGCAAACTTGTTCCTACATGCAGAGTCTGGATGGAAAGTGGCTTATAACGATGATGACACTTGTAGTTTGGCATCTCAGCAGTTTTACTTTTGATCTTGAAACCTGCCCAAGGTAAGCAACTCATCTACCATAGGGCTTGCTAGTCACCTTAATGATTTTGAGGGTGAGGTGGGGAGATCCTTCACTTCTTAATTATGAAGAAGCACAGGCTTTCTTACTGGTCTGAAAGTAGTAAAATAGAGCAGTCTTCAAATCTACGATCAAACAGCGATAGCACAAACTGAGTTACAGTGAACTGAACATATGGACTCTAAATCCCAGCCTGGGGCAGATCACGTTTGACAAATTTTAAGCCTCTTAAAGTGAAGGCTCATCCAGAAATTTGACAGGCTCTTAATTACACTGCCCCAGAGGTAACAAGGAACATTGCTCTGTTCCTCCCTCATTGCCAGTTACATCTGGGATCTCACTGGCGCTCAGGCAGTTGGAACTCTGGTTGGAAGCTGACTACTACTCAGGTCTCTGCTTTTCCCTCCACTCAGAGAACCATTGAAGGGGAAGGGACAGAAGGAAATGGGCCTGGACCCACAGAAGCCACTCCTGTGGGGAGAGTGAGTCCCCTTTGTTTTCTGGGTGGTGGGGAAGAGAGGTGGAAGTAAGGAGTCATAAAATCCAGAGGACAAGAAAAGAGGAGAGAAAATCAAAAGGATGCAAAAGAAACAATATCCAGTGGTAAAATTAATTCTTGACTCATGATAACACAGGGGAAGCAGCACTCACTGGACATTCCTCCCTTAGGGCAGACATACTGCCCCTCTGCAGAAAACAAGATGGCCATGGAGAGAGCCAGTCTGGAAACAAGCCTCACCAGTGGCTTCAACTTGAGGCAAACATTATCCATCAGATGAAAACTCTTCCCACCATAAAAATATTTTACAGTTCCAGTGAAACGTTTTGAGGGACGGGGGTAGGTAGACCATGTTTGATGATCTTAGGACTTACTCCTGGCTCTGTGCTCAGGTATCGCTGCTGGCAGTGCTCAACCACATGTAGTGCTGGGGATCCAACCAGGTCAGCTATGTGCAAGGCAAACACCCTAATGCCTGTATTAGCTCTCTGGCCCATGATGAGATATTGGTTTCCTTTTTATGATTGCTCACAGTGACAGCACCAAAAACTTGATTTCTCCACTTGCAGCAGATGTTAAAGAAACTTCACCCCCAGTTTGAAGTGAGCCTGTGAATGAAAGAACTTGAACCCAAGTCTGGTTGTCTTGTGGGTACTACAGGCTTGTCTCCTTGGGTGCTGGGTACTGACCAGGTGCAAATTAAGTTTCCGGGCAATCTGGTTCCCAGGGATGGGAAAGAAGAT
Organism: Cryptotis parvus; assembly: GCA_021461705.1. Classification (NCBI taxonomy): domain Eukaryota; kingdom Metazoa; phylum Chordata; class Mammalia; order Eulipotyphla; family Soricidae; genus Cryptotis; species Cryptotis parvus. The sequence continues at coordinate 81,723 of JAJIBD010008650.1, read as the reverse complement.
GATGTCAGTAATAACTAGTGGGGAGACTCAGAAATCAGTCAAGACTACTTATAGAGATTCTGTTATAAAACAAGAACGAGATATTGTTAGTATTTTGACCAGTCCTTATATTACTCAGTGATCATATATTTGAAAGTCAATGATTAACTAGAGAAAAGCTTTTACAAAAACACATAACAAATTTGTCTGTCTTACTGTGCTACAGTTATGTGTATAAGAAAAATAAGTTATCTTTATTCAGACCAATCTCAGAAGAGTCACCAAACCAATGAAATTTCCAGGTATACTAAGGCTGAAAGAATGGGGCATTCTGGGAGTGTGGATGGAAAGCAGCCTTATCCACACCCCACCACCTCTGTCATATAAACAGTCTGGCTTCACGACTTTGCAACTAATCTCAAGAGATGCCAAGAAAAAGAATCGTCACAATTCTACAGCCATGGGCACCTCCAAATTCCACAATACTGACAGTCCAGTAGGAGGACAGCAAATTAGATGGGATCATAGCATAGAAGCCCACAGATCAATAAAAACACAAAATGCTCAACTAGCAACAGCTCAATAAATCCTCAGTCAATGACTAGTCTAACACCACTGTGAGATATAACAATTTTCACAAATTTTCTTGTACTGAACTATTTTTTGATAATTCTATTTACCATTTTGTTGTAACAAGCAATATAAAATAATTTATTTAATGCCAGTTAAGGGGGTAGGCTTGGGAGGCGGTGGGAAATTGGAGACAATGGTGGGAAGGTCACACTGATGGTGGGATTGGAAAATTGAATGCCTGAAACAATTGTATTATAAACAACTTTGTAAATCATGGTGTTTATATAAATTTAGGGAAAGAAGGAAAATCAACTTTACTCAATGTTTTTCCTTTCAAAATTTTTTTGTTCAGTTACTATAGTTTAAAAATATTATTGAAGTCTTTTTTATAGTTACAGGGCCTCTAAGAGTGTCTACTAAACCTCTAAACCTCTACCAGTTACTAAACCTCTACCAGTGTCTCAGGATACTTCCACTGTTATTTCACAGTCTCTTCCCATTCTCCTCCTCCTCAATTCTAACTTTTGAAATTAGAGTAGATACCAGTTAAATACACACATGCGTGCGTGCACACACACACACATATGCGTGCACACATGAGCACTAACACTATGGTCACTTAATGGCATTTTAAAAAATTTTTTTTATTATACCACAGTGAAACATAGTTACAAAGGTGTTCATAATTGGTTCTTGGTAATACAGTATTCCATCACCCATCCCTCCACCAGTGCCCCATCACCACCACCAGTATACCCAACCCCCTCCCGGCCACCCCAGGCTGCCTCAGTAGCAGGTATCCCTTTTTCTCTCTCTCTCTCTCTCTATCTCTCTCTCTCTCTTGTCTCTCTCTGTCTCTCTGTATCTCTCTGTCTCTCTCTGTCTCTCTCTGTCTCTCTCTGTCTCTCTCTCTGTCTCTCTCTCTGTCTGTCTCTGCATCTCTCTCCCCTTCTTTTACATTACGGCTAGCCCTGCAGACATTTAGGATTTATCATGTAAGTCTCTTTGTGTATATTCAATGGCGAATTCTAGTCTGACATTACCTTAATGGCATTTTGTAGGTGCAACTAATGTCCAAAATTGGTTGACTTCACTTGAGCAAGATTATTAGGCACAGTCTGGGTGATGCTGATCCAATCAGTTGAAAGTTCTTAAAAGCAAAACAGGTGGAAGAGGAAATTCTGCCATGAATTCCCCCACTGCCCAGCATCAATCCATGGTTAGGAGGTCCAGCCTTTCCTTCCTGAGACCTGCTGTTAGAGTTTAAACTTTCCCTAGCCAACTACTATAACCATGGTAAGCCAACCTCTAACTATGTATCTCCTACATTTCTATATAAACTCTGACTAATAAAGATATGCAGCCTGAATTCCCTTGCAAGACTCAAGGATGTGTTGTTTTTAGCCACTGGGTGTGTAGAAGCAGAAGCCCTCAGCTACCAGCAGTCGTCCTCAGAGATTACCCTGACTAAAGAAAGTCTCCAGGTCTCACGTCCTACACTGTTTTCTCGGGTACTCTCAAAACCTAAGACAGGCAGGTGGGAGGGGTAAAGACCAAGGACTGCTCCACCATCAGTGCCGCTGCAGGTCTTGGCTGAGGTCTTTGCTATGGCTCTAGCACAGCCCTCCTGCTTCCTCCACTCAGCTGCCTTCTTTCTCTTCCTTCCTTAGGTGCCGATTCCAGGAGTATTACCCGATAAAAATCCTACCAAACTCCATCTACTCCCAAAGACACACCCTCCTGCACATGGACCTCTCCATGGATTCCCCTTAATGCCTACATCTCTGCTCTTCCTTTCTCATTCCTCTCTCTTTTGCACCTAGAAATGATGCATGGGCGTTTGCCTTGCACTCAGTCAACAGGGTTCAATCCTCAACATCCCATTTGGTCCCCTGCTGAGCACTGCCAGGAGTAATTCTTGAGTGCAGAGCTAGGAGTAACCCCTGATCATTGTCAGGTGTGACCCAAAATAGAAAAGTAAAAAAATAAAAGAAACACAACTAAAAGAAATTGAAAGAATTTCCTAAATTTTGTAGCATTGTCCAGTTGGGGCTGGTGCCCTGTCCCTGGCCTCCACCCATCCCCACTCCCTGACCCGGCTACCCCTATCCAGACTTCTTGAAGAACAAAGCTAAAACTGTCTACTTTATCTTCTAAAGACAACACAATTGTTTTCAACCACCAGCCCTCCTGTGAAACTGCTTTCAGGTCACTTTTCCGATCAGCTGCTAAGGTCACCAGTGACCTTCTATTTACAAAAACCTCAGGGGCATTCCTCAGCCTTTCCATCCATGACTTGACAGTTAGCAGTGCTACTCCATCCTTTATGGATCTGGAGCCTGGCTCAAACAGCCTCCCTGCTGTACTCTACCCTGGATGTCCACTCTCGGTCTCTCTTGGGCTTTTTCTTTGCTGACTTCATCTCAAATTCCCACTGTCAACTGTAGAAACTTTCTCTCTGTCTACACTCTCTCCTTGGGCAATGTGTTAACAGCCATCGCTCTAACCACCATCTGATCTCTAACCACTGATGTCACCCAAATTCATATACCAAACCTTTGACTTTGCTTTGAGCAATAAACTCCCCGTTTCTAACTACTGGACATTTCTCCCTGATGTTCCACCTATCTGATATTGATCTCTCTCTGATGCATGTTCTTCCTTACTCAATTAAAGTACAAAACTTATCTTCCATTAATAAAACATGTGATATTCCTTTACTTTTCCATGTCTTCTCATACATACCCTGGTCATTGGAACTTTGGGTAGATTCTTTTTAAAATTGGAATCTAGAAATTATCTCTCTACCTCACTACTTCACTTCAGATCTTAGTAACTCACATATTTCAGAAAATGATTAAAGCACCTTTCTAGAAACTGAATACTGGGTCCATATTCTAAAAAGGTCCTACTCTGACCTCTCTCTAGTCATATTTTTTGACTACATATCCAAAAATCCGGCATATCAAATACGACACGGGTAGCTTGCCAGGCTCTGCCATGTGGTTAGCATACTCTTGTAGTCATCTCAAAATCCAGCATTTATTGATGAACTGCGCGGCCGCTTGTGAGCTGGGCTGTGATAGGCTGGTCTGCTGGGTGGAGTTCTGACGAGGAGGAAGTCCGGATGTGGAAAATGGAGGTCCTCATGGAGTGGGGTGTCGTCTGCCTTGTTGTGAGGCTGTGCTGGGATGGCGGGCCAGGACTAGAACCTGCCATCCCTCCCAAGCACTTCATGAGCGGCTGGGCACAGTGAGAGCCAGTAGCAGCTCTGCCCCATGTCTGTCTCTGGATCAGCATACCTGGGCCGGATTAAAAAAAGACTGCAGCAGGGTGGATCTCGATGAGCCAGGCTGTGATAGGCTGGTCTGCTGGGTGGAGTTCTGACAAGGAGGAAGTCCGGATGTGGAAAATGGAGGTCCTCATGGAGTGGGGGTCATCTGGCTTGTTGTGAGGCTACCAGTAACAATTATAGACCTCATTCCCATGACCTGATGGAATGGTTTGAGGCTCTTTATGTTCCTGGAGCAAGCAGGTGCCCTTGGGCTCTACTTGCATGAGACGGGTCATATGGCGATGTTACTGGTGCCCGCTCGAGCAAATCGACGATGAACGGGAAGAAAGTGACAGACAGATCCAAAAAATCCGTTATGTCAAAGAGATAGTGTGAACCCACAAATCTTAATACTAGACTATGTTTCCACATCTTAGACCACAGATTCCCTGTCCCTGTGTATGAAATCTCCCCCAGACCCACACTACCAATACTGTGCTGCAACACTGCAATACATATATCTGAGCTTGCAAGTGGCCACAAGGTGGCTATTCACAATGAGGAGCACAGATGTATAATGGAGATAGGTGTTAGATAGTCTACACACAGGTATGCTAAAAGTTTCTTGTGGTTCTAGATAGAACTGGGAGTTAGACAGAGAAAGGGAAACTATGAGTGGGCTATAGGCCTACAGGCCTATGAATATGCTCTTTCCCACAGCACTACCAATGTTGGAAAGGGAGATTATAAGGCATCTTTTACATGCCAGGTTCCAAGTGTTGAGCATCTATAATGAACCATGCATAAAAAACTATCCTCAAGAAACTCAGATGTATACAAAGGGAATACTCTAAAACTAGACAAAGGGCCCGAAAGATAGTACTTGCTTTGCATGAAGCCAACTAGGTTCAAACCCCAGTTCTACATATGGTCTGGTCCCTTGAGTATTGTCAGGAATGATCCCTGAGCAAAGACGCCAAGAATAAGCCTTGAGCACCATTGGGTGCACCTTGCACCCCCAAAAGAAAGCTATATGAAAGTCATTTTAATAAAAATGTGTTTAAGGAGTTGTTCATGGAGGGGAGATTAAGCCCTGCCTAGTAATAGGGAACTATGGATACTATGGAAAAAATATACCATGGGAGCTAAGTAGCAAATGCAGGGCCTCACACATGCAAGGCTCTCCCCAAACCAAACCAGCATTTTAATTTATTTTGTTTTAGGCTACACCAAGCAATGATCCAGAGCTATTCCTGGCTCAGTGTTCAGAAGTGACCCCTGGCAGTACTTAAAGGACAATATGTGGTGACAGATATTACCAGGGTTGGATAAGGCAGTTGCATGCATGGCCAATACCTCTGCACTATCTCTTCCCTCAATCACTATGCTTTGAGACTGAAAGGGAACATCTGAGGTTAACTGGATGTGTGGTCATCTAAAATATAGTGCAATTAGCTTTGGTTAAGACAAAGGAAGAAATTCCTCCCTCTTCCTTCATCTCTTCTCTGGGCTGGGGCCACGCTGCATTCATCTGCTGAGGTGTCTACATTAATTTTAGCGTGTTCTAGTCAGCTCAATCTTATATTGCGGTTCTTCCAGAGAAATATCCAGTCATGAGAAAAGAAGCTACACAGTGTTCTTCTGTCTGAGATGCCCAAGGCGAAGAGTGGCGGCTGGCTGCTCTGCTGCAAAGGGAGCCGTGGTAGGTGTGAGCTGCATTCTGTGGTGCTTGCCATTCTTATTTAACAACTGTTTGCATTTTGGAAACTCTTGACATCAGGTTCTAACACCCCACCCACTCCATCTTGGAAACCACCACTTGCCCTGGGTATAAGAGGTCATGCCAAGTGTGAGGTGAGGCCAGCTCAGGCAGCCCTGACTGGCTCCTGCTCTGGTGCTGCTGAAGCTCCTTGGCCTGTGCCTCAATCTGGCCAGACACAGCTTCCTGTGGCCCTGAGGCTCAGGTAGCAGAATGTCACCTGCTCACATGGTCACAGGAACCAATTCTTCCTTCTCTCTGAGAAAGACCACACACTAGAGCAATCTTTAGTTGTGTGCATGGTGGAGAGAGACTATGGGTGTGCACTGGAAAGGGTGAACACAATTTTTCCTGGCATTTGGTCATGCATCACCCTTGGAAGGAAACCCCCTTAATTGCTCCACCCTGAGCCAGTCCAGTGTATAATCCCCTGTGGTCAGGATGAGAAAGAATTAAAGGAACCAGCCCCATTTTGTTCTATCAGCAGGCAAATGATCAGGGAGAAGAGGGACAAAAGTGTTCACCGAGGGGTCAAATAGTCTATAATGAGTCTGGTTGGGTTTTGTCTCTACCTCCTCTTTGAGACTCATTCACATTATTTGCCTAAGTAAACCTAAAGAAAGTTATTGCCTGGCAACCACTGCATTGTTTGTGGTTTCTATGGCACAGAGTCACCCTATGAAAGGGCATTACTGCTCTATCATGACCAATACGGACCCAAAGGCCAGAAAAGACAGGCAAGACTCAGAACTGGACCTTTTGGCTTTGACACTAACATGTACACAGCATGCTATTCCCAGTTTTATACTGCAGAGCTCTGACACAACAGAGAGATTTGGCATTCTGTCCCATACTCTATGACAGTGATTGTCACTCCAGGTAGAACAGGCAACAACAATACCCCTCCCCTCCACCACACACACACACACACACACACACACACACACACACACACACACACACACACACACACACACCCCATCCCTAATATTTTTTATATAAACTTGTCATGGAAGGAGAGTTGGGCAGAGAAAGTGCCACGATGGAATTATAGCAATGTGACAGACCAAGTGAAAAGCACCCCAAATTTGCTGGGACTCCAAACATGTTTAGAGTTTATCTCAAAACATTTGCAAAATGGTCCCAGAATATTCTTAATGGAATTTTTTTTTTTTTTTGCTTTTTGGGTCACACCCAGCAATGCTCAGGGGTTTCTCCTGGCTCTGCACTCAGGAATTACTCCCTGGCGGTGCTTGGGGGACCATATGGGATGCCGGGATCGAACCCAGGCCAGCACAGGCCGGGCCGCGTGCAAGGCAAACGCCCTACCCGCTGGGCTATCGCTCTGGCCCCTCTTAATGGAATTTTAAAAATACTAAATCTTTAACAAATATTCGATTTTCTTCAAGATTCAATTGAAAGGGTTAGAACAATTTGAAGTGATAGAATTCATAAAGAAATCATTAAGTCTAAAGTTTCCCCAAGATACAATGGTATTAAGTGATCTTCCTCGTATGAAGTGATATTGCAGCCCCTGCCCTAGCAATCTGCTCTTGAACTCTGTAGATTGGATCACTGGAAGCAGTGCTGAGACCTGCTATAGCGCCATTCCTGGCAAGTCAGCTCACAGGGACCGGAAAGGGGGAGATGAGATGGGAGAGAGGCTTATCCTCAGAAGGGGTTCCGGGGTCAAGAGTGGACTATGAAGCTTATTGGTCTTTTTGTTTGTTTTGTTTTATTTAGGGACATACCCTGAATGACCTGAAATTCTCAGGGCTACTCCCAGTTTGGTGCTCAGGGGTCACTCTTATTGGTACTCAGAGGAAGAATGTGGTGCCAAGGATCCAACCCAGGCTCCCTGCATGCAATGCATGTATGCTAGCCCTACGAACTTTCTCTCAGACCCTATGAAATTTCCTGAATTATGACTTTTCTGGGTCAGACTCAACCAGATTTCACCGAATGTTTTAACCAGGCAAGTGGAGGACAGGACTCTTCTGTCAGCCTGTGGGACTGTGTCTCTGATTTTATAACCCAAGTCAGCAAAGAATAATATTTGCTTTTTGAAAACTTTCTTTTCAGAGACTACTAAAATATATTTATTAAAAACAAACAAATAAAATAACACCAGAAGGCCAGAAAGATAATACCATGGGCAGGGCACTTGCCTTGCATGTGGTCAACCCAGATCATGTTCCCAGCACCACATAGAATGGCCTGCATTCCCAGGAGTGATAGGTGAGCACAGGAGTAATCCCTAGGCACAATTAGACATGGCCACAACAACAACAAAAACAATAAAAAGAAAATAAAACATTGTTGTGGTTGTCCTAAGTATTGGATTTTGTAAATAACAATCTATCTTCTCTCCTCTAACTGGAACCAAGGTTGATGATACTCATATTTGTAACTCAAAAACTTGCCCTAAAACCACTGAATCATCCACGGGAAAGGACCAAGTTGATAAAAACATAAAACAAGTAAGTGTCTTCAAACTTAAGTATGCTTTTGGCTAGTTGAACAGGTATGGAAGATAGTACCTAAAAAGCCTAAGCTATGAAGAGAGACAATTCTGGGTCAAAATCTAAAACATGATTTCACTAACTTCCCGTTCATCATCAATTTGCTTGGGCGGGCTCCACTAACATCTCCATATGTCCTGTCTCATGCTAGTAGAGCCCAAGGGCATCTGCTTGCTCCAGGAACATAAAGAGCCGCAAACCATTATATTAGGTCATAGGAATGACCTAACATAATTGTTACTGGTATTTGGCATATCAAATACAACGTGGGCAGCTTGCCAGGCTTGCCATGCGGTGGCATACTCTTGTAGTCACCTCTAAATACAGCATTTATTGATGAACCATGCGGCTACAAGGGGCCATGTGAGCTGGGCTGTGATAGGCTCTTCTGTTCGATGGAGTTCTGGGCTGGATTGAAAAAACTGCTACAGGGTGGATGTCAATGATCCGGGCTGTGATAGGCTCATCTGCTGGATGGAGTTCTGACGAGAGGGAGGTCTGGATGTGGAAAATGGTGGCCCTCATGGAGTGGTGGGGGTGTTGTCTGGCTTGTCACAAGGCTCTACTGGGATGGCGGGCCAGGGCTAGAACCCACTATCCCTCCTGGTCACCTCGTGCGCTGCTGGGCACAGGGAGAGCTGGTAGCAGCTCTGCCCATGTCTGTGAGTCTCTAAAACATGATTTAGAGAGTTTAATTACTTAAACTCTCTAAATCTCCTTGTTTGTAAAACAGGGGTGTCAGTTGTGCTATTATTTAACAGCTGAGAAAGTGCCTGGCAGGTGGAGAGCAACAGACCATGTTATATATATACGGAGAACAGTGCTAAAGGACTCCACGTTCACCAAAAAGAATGTGGGGGCCACGTGATTCAGTGTCAGGGCTCTAACTGGCCCATTGTTTGCCTGTTCCTTACCTTACACAAAAGCAGGCTGACATGTCCTAAGAAAAACTGGCACTGGAGGGCATAAAACAGAACCTTAGGAAGCTAGAAACCATGATTTCTGTGCCTTGCTAAATCCCAATCGGAGAGAAGTCCAATGGACGCAATTCTGCCCCTGGACCTGACCAGAAGCAGCTCGGGAGTGGCTCAAGCCACTGTCACCTCCTCAGAAGCATATGCAGACTTTTTTTAAGTAATTGGAAAACTAAATTATAAACCCAGGAATCTTCTTTATTTGGTAAAATGTATATAATGTTATGACTATTTCAAAAACACATCCAAGATCTGTACATATAATTCTTTATAGCCTTATAAAAACATGGGCCAGATAAATCGAAAAGACTGGTTTTAATGTGTTTTACTTTCTCACTCAGGTATCCTACATGAGGCTAGGGCTTTCAGCTGATAGCCACTAGATAGTTTCCAAATAACTGATTTCTAGAATTGAACCTGTTTGGCTTAATACACAGACACATAGTCGTGTATACAAATACCATCTGAATGTCCCCTCCATGGGTAAACATGCCACAGTTGGAGCAACATGTTTGATCAAATGCTTAAGGTATAATTATGTGAACCTAGGCATAAAATTTAGTTTTTCTGGATCTCAGGTTGCTATAGTAGAGTAACTAAAGGACACAGCCGTCTTTGATCTGTTCACCTTGCTTTAGGAGACATGAAGACTTTTCTAAGTATTCACTTTCCTGTCCCCATAGTCATAGCCACACTAATTGTCCTCCAGCTGACTGACTTCTCAGCTAGGCTCCTGAAAGCATTTGGGTTTACAGAGCCCCCAGATGAGACAACAGAGAACAGAGCTAGCTTCCTCAGGCACAAAACTCTGCCATAGGGATGCTATTGAGTTACTGAATCGTTTTAGAAGGGAGAGGACAAAATCCTCATTCTTTTACAGTTAGGCTTGCGGGATTTGTCAAGAACAATTGAAGCATGGCTCAGACAAAACAGAAAAATCATTACTTTCGGATAGGTCACTGAAGTGAAATCTCTCTGCAAATATTTTTGAAGATTCCTGTTCAGTAACTCTGATCCTTATCTGCCAACTATCACGTATGCACAGGCAACAAGGACTTCTGTCTTCAAGGGCTGTGTATCTGAGACTCTCCCAGAAGTTTCTGTTTGTCTTTCTCCCTTTGTCTTTGGCTCACTCATTAAGGATATTGGGCAAATAGTTCTGACAATTTAAGCCCTAGATGTGACAAAGAGAGATTTGAATAGTATGATTAACCATCATGATTTTAGGAAGAGATAATTCAACTTTCCAGAGCTGTGAGTCTTAGAGCCAACAGAAATCAAGTAAGAGGTTCCACTTGAGAAAGGTCCAAGGACCCAATCTAGAATGCCATGGAAGCATAAATATCTTCACTTTTGGAGTTTTTCTTAAAGAAAGAAGCAACCTTGGGACCGAACGATAGCACAGAGGGTAGGGCATTTACCTTGCATGTGGCCAACCCGGTTCGATCACTGGCATCCCATATGGTCCCCCAAATTCCACAAGGAGTAATTCCTGAGTGCAGAGCCAGGAGTAAACCCTGAGCATCACTGGGTGTGACCCAAAAAGCTAAAGAAAAAGAAGAAGCTTCCACCAGTTCAACCTTAATGGCTTGGCTTTGGTCTCCAAACATGTTTGGGTTTTTGTTGTTGTTTTTAACACAATCAGAATTTTATCCTGAGAGCATAATTTAACTTTGATCTCAGAAGCAATACTACAGAGACAATGATTTTAATTTGTGTTCATTTCTGAACCACTATAAACTAAGGACAATTACCCCAACTTTTTATATTAGCATCTCAATAATCAAAGCCATTACCACCAAATTAGCCATGACCTGTAAGAGTATACAGAATCACCAGGGAACCTTATTGAAATGCTAAGACCAATATAGCATCTCTGGAGTGAAACCTGAAATCTGCATTCTGACTGCTCATAGCTAATACCTGATGGGGTCTAGAACCTCATGGGAAATGTAAGAAACTAGAAAGTTTTGTCCATATCAACTGGATACTAACTGATGGATCTGAACTGGGAATTTGGAATGCCAAGATGCACATAGTGTTACCATTTTCCTCAAACAATTGACTATTCAATGGAGGAGGCAGATGCAAGAATAACTATGATTTACAAAATGAATAAAGCCCTCAAGAAACCAAAGACAGGGGGCTGGAGCGATAGCCCAGCGGGTAGGGCGTTTGCCTTGCACGCGGCCAGCCTGTGTCGGCCCGGGTTCGATTCCCGGCATCCCATATGGTCCCCTGAGCACCGCCAGGAGTGATTCCTGAGTGCAGAGCCAGGAGTAACCCCTGAGCATTGCCGGGTGTGACCCAAAAAGCAAAAAAAAAAAAAAAAAAAACCAAAGACAGTGGGAAATAAACTAACTTATAATCAACGTATAAATATTTATATTACTACCTACATATCTCTTTTCTTCCCCAAGTACTAGTTTAACAGGAAAACGAGACTTCTAACTAGGAACTTAAAATAGAGCACATTTAAATGATGCTCCTAAGGGCTCAAGCATAGACAAACTCTTTCAAAAAGGTTATTTTCAAAGGGGTAAATATCATGACTCCCATGAAAGTATAAAATGAATGTGTCGGTTGTTATATCCAATTAAAACTGTTAAAGAGCAATTGCCAAGCTGCAGACATATTGGCAATGCTAGGAAAAAAACTTGCTAGCTACATCAGACACAAAATTGGTTGTCGGTCAACAGGACTGTTAACTATAAGCTTCTGGATAATGTGTTCTGTTGCACAGAAATTACTTGCATCAGTAACAGATAGAAATAGAGAAAGCATTTATTCCTCAAAACTTATAGAAAATACCAGGAGAAAGTCAACCTTAGAGCCAACAGGACCTGCCCCCCTTTGTTGCCTACCCATATTCCCTATCTCCCTCCCTTCCTCCTCCCTCCCCCTCTCTACCTTCTATTCTTCCTTCTATTCTTCCTTCCTTCCTTCTTTCCTTCCTTCCTTCCTTTCTTCTTTTCTTCCTTTCTACCTTCCTTCATTCTTTTCTTCCTTCCTTTCTTCCTTTCTTCCTTCCTTTCTTCCTTTCTACCTTCCTTCCTTCCTTTCTTCCTAATATTTGGGCCACACTTGGTGCTTCTCAGGGGCTACTCCTGGATGAATGAGCACTGTATGGGGGTGACTCCCTGCAGTGTTCAGAGTAATATAATGTGCTGGGTTTTGAATCCTGGGCACCAGCATTCTATAAACCATTCAAATATCTCTCTGGCTTAAGCTTGGTACTTGCTTTCAAGTTTCAGATAAACTTTCAGTCTGCAAACTAAGCTTCTAGAAAATTCTTATAAGGAGAAAGAAGTCTTACTGCCCCTCACCCAGCTACCTTTAAAGTTACTCCAGTCTGGGGCCAGAGAAATAATTTAGGAGGTGAGGCACTTATGCCTTGTATACAGTCAGTGAAACCTGGTTGAATCCCCAGCAACACACAGTTCCCCAAGCTAACCACGTTGGTTGAGAATCACCAGAAAGGCCCCTAGGTCTCCAGAGCACTGCTTGGGGGCCCAACCCAAAATAAATAAATAATAAAGTTACTCCAGAATTGAAATCTTTCTCTGGTTTATCTGACTGGCTCACATTCCCAGCTATGATTTCCTGTGTGGGTAATAGGACCTGTCACTTACCAAGGTACCAAACCCTGTGCTTTAGGTATATTCTCTCTCTCTCTGTCTCTCTCTATTTCTCTCTCTCTCTCTCTCTCCCTCCCTCCCTCTTAATTTTCACACCTACCCTTTAGATGATATGATTATCCATCCTGGAAAGTGAAGGAAATATCTTGAGGGAGGTTAGATAAATACATTTAACTTACAGCAGAGTCAGGGTGCAAACAGTACTATTATTATGCAAACAAATATTTAACAAAGGGAAGCTTTTAATACTTATTCCCTATACAAGAATAGGCCTGCTTTGAGACAACGATGACTTAAAGAATTTTTTTACATGCTTAAAATTTTTCAGTGTTAAAGTCAGTCGAAGTACTGACCTCAAGAACTCCCGTCAAAAATCGGATCTGAATGAAAATGGATGTGTACTATGGTGAGAGCAATGCCTAGGGAATAGCTTTTGTTCTTCAGCAACCCAGGAATGGGCACACTGGACTTGAATTGTAGGAACAAAAGTTTCAAAAGGATATAAACAAAGGCTGGAGAAAAGTACAGCAGTAAGTCCCTTGCCTTGCACATGACCAACCTAGATTCAATCCCTGGTACCCCATACAGTTCATTAAGCCCTCAGGAGTGATCCCTGATCACAAAGTGAGGAGGAAACCCTGATCTCCACTGGATATGGCCCCCAAACAAAAACAAACAAATCAAAACAGAGGCCATGAACAGAGAGTGTTCACACAAAGCTCCAGCTTCCAGTAGCTCTCTGGCGCAGGCACGTTGCTGGTTCAGTTCGATGGCTATTTCTCAGCAACTGAGATAACTAATCTAAGAAAGCATAGTGGTACCTGGAAGGGGAGCCCTTTCTGCCCTCTATCCAGCCACCTCCTAAGGATGTGTCCCCAGGGACTCTCACATAGCTTTCCTGCTTGGAGCAGGTGAAGGAGGGCTGCTGTGATGTCCCCACTATGCATGGGGGCTGCAGGGAGAGCAAAGGCTCCCCTCATCTACCTCCGTGGCCACTTCTGCCACTAGTGGTCCAGCAGGTACTGGTTAAAACACATCATTTCAAACCCATTTAGCCTACTGGTGAAGGTATGGGTATTAGAATACTGTTTTTAAGAGTGAAATCCAAACCATGAACAGCTTTGTAACTGTGTAGCTCATGGTGAGCCAATAGAAAGAAACAAAAAAAAGGGAAGGAAGGAAGGAAGGAAGGAAGGAAGGAAGGAAGGAAGGAAGGAAGGAAGGAAGGAAGGAAGGAAGGAAGGAAGGAAGGAAGGAAGGAAGGAAGGAAGGAAGGAAGGAAGGAAGGAAGGAAGGAAGGAAGGAAGGAAGGAAGGAAGGAAGGAAGGAAGGAAGAAAGAAAGAGAGAGAGAGAAAGAAAGAAAGAGAGAAAGAAAAGAAGAAACCCTGAGAAGAAGCCTAGGAATTCTCCATGCTTAATGACTGCCCCGTGATTCAATCTCAAGGAAGGCCAAGTGGAATACTATCCATCTAGATGCCATCCATCTGTTTCTCCAGCTCTTGGAGTTCATTCTGTCATTTGGAAATTTGATGGAATGAGGTTTGGCCATAGTAGGTCGGAGTCCTGAGACGACATTTCTACACACTCTGGAGAGGCAAGGACCCTGGGGCTCCTGAAAGCCAAGGAGCAGGAAAATTCTTCCTGAGACGCTTGCATCAGTAAGGTCACCGCGGAGCTCCCATTTCTTCTCTACAGCTATTCTAACCACTGTCCATGAACATACTTCCTGCCTTCCAGGAGTGAAAGTGTGCTCTCTGGGGGGTCAGAAGCTCAAAATCACTTTTGACAGGGTTCAAAGCAATGTGGTCAGGGGGTTGAAGGGGGTCGGGATGCTGTGCCAGTGAAGCTGGTGCCCTGGAGCTGTTTCTCCAGTCTCCCTCCCCCATGCCCACTGGTTTCTCCCCTGAACCCATACAAAAGCATTGTCACTTCAATTCGAGCTTCATAGATGAGGAAGGAAGATCAGATTCTTCTTTCCCCTCTCAGGGGGCCCCGGACAAGAGAGCTGGTGGTCCCTGCCCATGCCCAGGGCTCTGACTCAGGACAGCAGGCATAGGATCTTCCACTTGGCACTTCTCTGAAGCAGGCCTTGGATGGAGCGAGTTTCTTTTTCATTTAGCATTTATAGACTCCCCAGCCACTTCTCAACCCTTATAATTATAAGTCAGACCTCACTAGGCCTCCGTCAGCTGGGTTTTAAAAGCTAAGAGCTCTCTTGAACCAGCCAACTACTAAACTTCATGGCCTTTTACAAAATATCAGTTGACAGAGGGATTATGAAACACTGCTGAGGATAATTAAAATTACACTGCAGTTGTCAACACCCAGGAGTCCAGCACAGTGTGTGAAGTGATGCTTGGGAGGACAGAGGCCAGTCTCTGGCCAGCTGACCCGCTGTGGCTTTCCTAACCCACCCTGGAAGGCTCGGGAGTAGGAGTAACAAGGGCCAGCCACTCAGGCAGACACCGGGGCCCCCTTTCAGCGGCCTATGCTCTAGTCCTGTGTCCAAAGGCAATGTAGGATTTCTTCCAGGCTTTCCTGGGGCCTTCAGGAACGGAACTGAAGGTGCCAGAAGTTCCATTGTTTTCTTTATCAGTCCAGTAACAGTGATGCCTTGAAGCCTTGGAGTGTGCCTCGGCATAATTACCTGTGTGTCTGTGACAGCATCTTGTGTTGCTCCTGGTGCTTATCCTCACTCCTTTGTCATGGTCCCGTGGAACTTCTCTATGGAGAGGTATCTAGAGGTTTCAAGTCTCCTAATGACGCCCCTAACTTCAGCCACCATTTCTCCTCCCCTATTTCTTCTCTTCTGTTTTCAATTTTATACTGTTGACCTTGGCTCTTATCATAAAGCCCAGATTAGCTCCCAAGGCCCTGTTAGCCGGGCCTGCTGGCCCTGACATTGGCTGTGTCCTGGGTTGTCCAACCACATCTGCCAGTGGCCCCACCTAGCCTTGCCATTGTCTGACTCTGCATCTTTGCCACTTTTCCTGTGGAAAAGCCCATCCTACACATGGGGTATGGCCAGGGTATCTTCCCTGCCCCTTATGGCTAAGGTGACACCTGCTGGAGGCAAGCTTCCCACAATGCATCTCTCAGGACAGAAGCCTCTTGTAAAGCCACATCCAGCTTGTTTCCTTCATCTCTTGTTTGTAACAATGATCTGTTCCTAAGCAGACTTGCTTCATTATCCATCTTTCCTGCAGAGGACGTGTTCGTGACAGTAAAGACTCATCTGTTTGCTGGTCAATGAATCTTCAAAGTGGAGTTGAATACTGAGGATGAATGGACCCATCCTAAGCAATTTGTCCTTCCTCAGCTCTGATATCTGGCACTTATGTTCTTTTAACATCTTTCCTTCGTCTCTCAACCCTGCTTCCTAAATTCACTTCTTAAGAATTATCCTTGGACAACTATCCAGGAGCTGCTGGGGTCCCCAACAATATCAGGAAACGAGTTCCCTTCTACCTCCGGCCAGCAGGGAATGGATGTAAACTCAGGAGTCCAGCGCAGTTTTAAAAGGCTTTATTTACTCTCACAGATTCTGGTATACAATCTAGTAGCAGGAAAATCCCAGACTTTAGATTCCTAGCTGGGCTCTGGCCACATATAGGTTTATAATCCTAGTACAAGACGGCAGCTATCATGTGCTAAGGCCCAATAAGGAAGAGAATGGAGAGGGGGAGAGCAGAGGGAGAAGGTGAATAGGCAAAAGCAAAAGGGGTACAGCTTTTATAACTTTTCAGCCCAGACCAGCCCAATTCAATGGAAAGCAGTTAGGCTCAATCCCCTCAGGTAACTTCTTCCAGTACCTCACCTAGCCTCACTGAAATGTTAACATTGCCTCAGCCAAGGCTGCAGGTCCTTGGTAGATAGGGGCGGCATCTGAGATGAACTGTATCTCAGAATACAAAGGCATGCATCTGTATCAATGGATAATCTACAGCCAGGTATATATTTCTCCAAGCCTTCACATGCTTCTCATCTTTACTTCATAGTTGTTTTGTATATTGGTTTTATTAGAGAGCCATGCTTGCTTGCTTGGAGGCAAACAGCATTTCTCTCTGGTCTAATTACTTAGAGATCCAACGTAGCCAGGTAAATATACTGGTCAGATCTATCTAGTCCCACAATGATTGGGGCAGCATGGGAGAAAGTATTTATACCAGTTAACATAGAATACATGTTAAGGTATACTGCCACATATCAAACTGTTTTCCACCCCTTTATCTACAAGTGGCCTGCAGGAGGTAACTCCTGGTAAGATGCAAAGGCTCTGGGCAATAGTGTACTGTAACAGACAACCCCCACCCCTGGGCTGAATTCTCAGGAACTTCATTATTTCATACACAACCTCCTCTGCAGCTCTCAGAGCTCCTCCCTAGCTCTTACCAACACGTGTAAGGCAGCTTTCATTACAGCTCTCCTGCAGCTGGCTGTGCTTCTGGACATTTTCCAATAGGATGATCAACCCTGTGTCTAAACCAGAATAATTTTGTTTGTTTTGTTTTTCCCTTCTTGTGTCTCGTGATGCTCTCTCCATCCCCTGATCCTGGAAGTTCAACATCACTTCTGATGCTGACCGACATCCTTCCTTCCGATCAGAGTTCCCCAGCAACCAGGGAGTTGTCTCTGCCACCTTTCTTGTGCAGCCTTATATAAGCTCTTCCCTGAACAACAGAAATACACAGCAACAACAGCTTCCAGCTTCAGCTTCTCCCTCACAGCAATGATGCCACTGCCTAGACTAGTTGACAAAACTTCATTTCATCCAATTACAGACAGGCTTCAAAGTCTTCAGTTGCTCTCTCCTGACTACAGGATAAACCTCAGTCAGACCGTTGGTTGCCTGTCATCGATTCACAGCAACTTTCCACCTGCTGTTTCTATGTTCATCCAACTAGTTTCCTGGTCCCTGTGAATCTCCTGATCCTTTCCCATCTCTGATTCTTCACTTTATCCATTGGCTTTCTGTGAATTGTCCTTCTCTATCTTTCTCTGATACGCTATTTCAAGGAGACCTTTCCAATAGGGTACGGTTTTATCTCCAAGGCTGCCTTTGTAGCAGTTCTATTTTCCTGATTCTGTTCTGTGAGAATAATTAAAGTACCACACCTTCTTTTCTGTCACCTTCCTTGAGTTTTAATTGTAACTATACCTGAATCTCTTTTAAATATATATATATATATATATATATAAGTTCTACAAAGATATAAAAACACATTGTAGCCATCATTCACTTCACACACACGTGCATGTGGATGTGTGTGCATGTGTGAGCATGCACAGGGAAGCATACTGAATTCTGAACAAAGAATATCTTTCCTCAGGTTAGTCTATGGAGAACTTACTGTTGCCCATAAAAAGAATGGGGTGAGTTTTATTATGCAGATGCCAGAGTAATTCTGTGACTTATGTTCGAGACAGTCTCAGGTGGAACAGCCCACGTGGCCATCCCTCAAGCCGTGACTTTATTACATCCTCCTGGACTGAATTCATGGGAAGAAATGAGTTCAGACCTAGAGGAGACCATGGTGTTTGCCTGGGAGGCTTCAGGCTGAGGCTGAGCCCAAGTGAGCACAGTATTGACTCAGCAAGGTTGCACAGACATGTTTTTCTATAACACAACATGGAGTATTTGCCAAAGAAGGCTGGCGACAGCCTTTGGTTTCGCCACAGATGCTAACTTTCTCATCTCTGAACTCTGGCAGGATTTTTTTTCACCATTTGACCTTAAGAAACCCAACCAGGGAATACGCCATTCTGTTCACCAAAAGATAGTCTTTTTATAACATATGGTGAACACCTACTATTTCTGGAAAGAAAAAAAGTGAATAAAATTCTCCAGATCCATCTCAACCCTGAGCAAAGGCATAAATTGCTATCTTAATTCATACTGTGACATTTCACAGCCCACCTCCAACTACTTCTGCTCATCTGAAAGTTTAAGTCAATGACCTAGCATCATAAGTACCCTGCCCCACAAAAAAAATCCATCTTGACTAGAGTTTGAAGGTCATGAATAAAAGAAGAAAATCTAGTTGTAAAGCACATTCTTTTGCAGGCACAAAATCCTAGGTATATGCCCTAAGCGCCATGCACAAAGAAAGAGTTAACATCACATCCTGCTTCTGTAACTTATATACTCTATGAGGCATTTCCCAACTACATAGAGCTATTTAAATTTAAGGTACGCCAAAGTAAATATAATGTGCTACTCAGAAGAACTGAGAATTTGGGGCACATTTTGGGTGCTCAAGAGCCATCAGGCAGGTGTTTTGCACATCTGATGGTGAGAAGCTAGATCACTGCCAGCACTGTCAGAGGTGGGTCACTTCACCCAGATTCTCATTTGTGAAAAGTAAGCAAGTTAGATTAAATGATAAGGATTCTTCCTCCTCTTAGAATTGTGGTAAGTCCAGAAACTGTGAAGTCTGGAATAGGACTGATTTGCCAAGGACATGAAAATGGCCCGAGATTAAGATTAACAGAAATTTAACTGCCCACCCAGCTCTGGGCTTAGGGCAAAAACAGGAAGCTTCATTTTATGCAAAACATCATTGGTTCTGAAGGTGCTGAAGTCATACCTGTCCCTTACCTTGCAGTGATGGTCTTCTCAAACTCTTCCCTAACCTCAAAAATACATTCAGTTATTGGGTCTACATTCTGCTATGAGAAAGTTGGATTAACCCAAATACTCAGATTTTGGTGCTGATGCTTAAAAAAGGTTTTTATTTTTTTGCTTTTTGGGTCACACCAGCAATGCTCAGCGGTTTCTCCTGGCTCTGCACTCAGGAACCACTCCTGGCGGTGCTCGGGGACCATATGCGATGCCGGAGATCGAACCTGGCTGGCATGGGCCGGCTGTGTGCAAGGCAAACGCCTCTACCTGCTGGGCTATCACCCGGCCCCTAAAAAGGTTTTAAAGTCAGTTTCTCATACTGACAAGCAGAATCTAGAAGAGTCTAATGCTACCTCAGCATCTGTCACTGGCCTGTTGGGTGGCCTTGGGCCCCTCCCCTGACAGAGCAGAATCTACTCATGTATAAGTCTTGCAAGTCCATGGCCACTAAGGACATCCTAACTCCAAGAGTCTAGGTTGGAACAGCTCTGAATTATGGGTGGAGAAACTACATCTTGAAAGCAGAAGTCTGAATAGGTTTGATTAGCTGGATTGCCCCCTCCCCAGAGCTGCAGAGCATCTTCAGAGATGGGTATTCCACTTAGTGAGAGATTTGCTAGGAGAACAGAACAATCTGCCCCATGTGTGTTTGTGACTGAGCTCCCTCCTAGGATGAGTCACACTGTGGAAAAGGTGTGTCAGGGTGCCCGCCTGCAGTGCCTGGGTAATGGAATTCCTTATATGGCACTTGTTTTTCTGACAGGTGATATGGTCCTGGACAGGAAGCTCATTTTAAGTTAGGGTCTGCAGATGACATTCTGCATGTTTATTCTGTTTCACCCAATATTATCTCAAGGATAACAGACTTTTTCCTGGGAAGTCTCTTTCTGGTCATACCCAGCTATTGGAGGTCCTGCTCCCTTAGACTGACTCAGTGGCAGAGACCAAAGCTATGGACAGAATCCTCTTCATTTTCCACAGAGGCCCAAGGTTGCAAAGAAAAAGTCAGGAAGGCAATAGCAAGCAAAAGAAGCCCTACTCTAGTCAACAACAGTCTTCTAGGTCTACCATGCTGGGTTTTCGTCAACACAGAGCCTTGCACACAGTCTTCCTACCCTCAGCTCCCTTTTTTGTGGAACATAGACTGTGCAGTGCAGAATCTCAGGGTGTTCATGCTGGCAAAGCAAGGACAGTGATGGGATGGTCACAGCATGAGAGGAGGCAGTGGTTTGCTCTGCTCACAGAACTTAACTGTACCTGCCTGCGTGACTCCCACAGAGGCTATCAGCTTATCTCAGCTGAAGAGCCAACTTGCTCCCTGGCAACAGAGACTGATAGCCCAGCTTGCCTGATTATGGGGCTTCCCAGTATCAGGTGTGAAAGCCAGTTATGCTATGACCCCAGTGAAATCACAGAGAAGGTATTACATGCAGAGAGTACAGTCAGTCCACCTAGGCCACTCACAATCAGCTAAGAATGAGAAGAACTTGGCCTAGGAAACTGGCAGGGTCCATCTGTATCCGCTGGGTTGTTCTTGAATATACTCTGACGCAAAGGAGGAAATTCATGAGTGACTTTCAATCTCACCAGCGTTCCAATGAAAACAGGAATATTGCCTGTGGAAACACTTCCTGACTTGGAAAAATAGTCATGACCTCTAAGACCCTAGTTATCCCCATCATGTCCTAATATTCCCTTAGTTAAATTCTTTCTCAATATGGAGCAATAGCATAACAGTCACAACATGGGGTTTTATTCTTACTTCTGCACTTACTGTGCGTCAGATAAATTGTACAACCTTTTGGAGCTCAGTTTCCTCATCTACAGGAAGGAATGTCTTACCATATAATAATGCTTCATGGAGTGTCTTCCTATATAATAATGCTACTAAAAATTGCACAACATGCACAAAAATTTTAAATGGCATTCAATAAATACCAGCATAGTAGTACTAAGTAATCATTTTATTACCCTTTGTTCTTCTACAATTCCCATACATAAGCTTTACTAAGCTACATTTTTTCTTTCTAAGTAAACCTCATCATCCTTCTTCTGGTCTGGTGTTTGTTCCTACAGAACTTACGGAGGACCTACAAAATGGCAAATTTATCCTAGTAATAATGTGAATAACCCATTCAAAATAATTCTTATTCTTTCATAACTGTATGTTTCTATTATTCAGAGGGTTAAAGTGTTGGTTTGCATGTGGGAGACCTGGTTTGACCCCGAGCACTGCAGGGGTCCTGACCACCACCAGGATCAACCCTCAAGCACTGCGCTGGAGGCAGCAACAGCAGGTATGGCCCCTAAGCCCAGAAGCTGGCAGATATTTTTATAAGAAAAACTGGGTAATTCAAAGTCATTAAAAAAGCAGAAAATATTGCTAGCTTTGGGATCACCATTTTTACTAACTTTTTCTCAGGAGTATCCACAGAATAACCACATGATTTAATGCTCTGTAAGGTTTTTTGGAGTTTGGAAGAGATCAAGTTTGGGGCAAGTCTTAAGGCTGGGAAGTTTAGAGTGGTGGGAAGAAGCAATGATACTTAAATCACACCACGGAGGGGTGGAGAAGATTGGGTAGATAGAGGGAAATACGCAAGCTGAGATTGATGACACTGATGAGGGGGATTGAGAGGTCTGACTTGTGAGGAACTTGAAGTTTCTAAAGAAGTATTGAAGGCAAACTTCTGCGGGTAGACAAGAGGATGTCTGAAAATTGAGGATAACATTGACATGTTAGAGACTTGCAGACATGGGGCAGAGCTGCTACTGGCTCTCCCTGTGACCAGCCGCTCATGAGGCGCCCCGGGAGGGATGGTGGGTTCTAGCCCTGGCCCACCATCCCAGCAGAGCCTCGCAACAAGCCAGACGACCCCCCCACTCCATGAGGGCCTCCATTTTCCACATCCGACTTCTCTCTCGTCAGACCTCCACCCAGCAGACCAGCCTATCAGCGCCCAGCTCACCCAGCCGCTTGCGGGCGCGCCGGTTCATCAATAAATGCTGGACTTAGAGGTGCCTACAAGAGTATGCTACCTGCACGGCAGAGCCTGGCAAGCTACCCGTGTTGTATTTGATATATGCCAAATACCAATAACAATTATAGACCTCATTCTGGAATGGATTGAGGCTCTTTATGTTCCTGGAGCAAGCAGATGCCTTGGGCTCTACTAGCATGAGACAGGACATATGGAGATGTTACTGGGGCCCGCTCGAGCAAATCGATGATGAACGGGAAGACAGTGATACAGTGAACATTGACATGATGAAGACTTCGCCTCAGATGAAGACTTTGTCAAACTGTTCATTGGAAGCCATTTATGTTGTATAAGAAATGGAGTGTGTAGGAAGCTTGGGAGACATGGCTGAGTAGTCTCAGGACTATCAGCACTGGGCAGACTGGGGAGCTGGAAGCAGGGAGGCTGCCCTCACTGTCTTCCCCACTGAGGCAGAGGCTTTGTTAGGGAAGTACCGCTCAAACCGCAAGGCACATGCAAATCCTCTGGGCCATACTAAAGCAAAGTTTGGGGGCTGGAAGGATAGCACAGTCGGTAGGGCATTTTGACTTGCACGCAGCTGACCCGGGCTTTATCCCGGCATCCCATATGGTCCCTCGAGTACAGCCAGGAGTAATTCCTGGGCAAAGAGCCAGGAGTAACTCCTGAGCATTGCCGGGTGTGACCCAAAAGAAGAAAAAAAAAAAAAAAAAGCTTGGACTGAGCATCTGCTTGACATGTCTCTGATGTGATGCTGACTACAGGCCTAAGACTCTAAGACTACCGTTAGAGTAGAAGGAACAGAAATAAGAGTAGCAGCAGAAATGGAAAGAAGTGCATGAAAGGAAGACTCACTAGATGTGAGTGCTTTGATGAAATAGTGACCATGGTACCATGGTGTGAATTCACCCCCAAAACGCTGGGTTCAAAGGAAAGGAAGATGCAATGAACGAGTTCATGTAAATGAAGTAAAGCAAGTGCAGAGGGACAAAGAGTAGATTAGCAATTACCGAGGACAGAGTGGACGAGAAGTGACTGTATAGGGACTTGAGATTATTTCGGGGTAAGACAAGAATGCTCTAAACTTAGACTGTGGTGACAGTCAGACAACTATATATTAAAAATAATAAAAATGCAGCTTAACATGATTTTTATGATAAATATGTATATAAAATGGTGAGTGATAGTTAACAGAGATTTGCATTTTAGACAAAGGAGATAACAGATAAGAAACAGGAAAAAATTAAAAAAAAAAAAAAAATGATATTAAGCCTGTGTCCTGAGAATGCTTTCTTCCTTTTTGCTGAAAGCAGCCACCTGGAGGGGTTCAGATCCATGCTCAGAGCTGCTTTAGGTATTTCAGACATAAACATCTTTCAGAGACCCCAAATCACATCTTAGTCATAGCTACCTTCACTGCTGGATCAGTGAGTGAAACGGCCTGGAATTCCAAAGCCAGAGAGCACTGGATAAGGAGAAACAACAGCATAACAAGGTTTATCTATTTAGGTCTAATATATATTTTCAAATTAGACTACAAAATTATGTATTCTCGGGTTTTTCATCCTTAAATTGTACATATAAATTTAACTGCATTTTACCACACTCTGTGCACAGTACCAGGACCTAAACATTCTAGATGAGTGTGGGCCCAGGACAGCAGCACTGAACTTGCTGGAAATACAAACTCAAACCAGAGACTAGATTTATGGAATGAGAGCCAGGGTGGAGCTTGACAATCTGTTTTAACAAGCCCTCTAGGAGGCTGAATGCCAGAGCTGGAGAATAACTGCTCTAGTCACGCCCTGTGTATACTTATAAGCCTAGGTGGGAGCTGATCTTAATTCAAAGACAAGAGCCACTGTGTTGTGAGCCATAAATTATGAAGGCAAATGTAGACTACCAGGGCAATCGCTTCCATCTTTCCTCCATGCCAGTCGTCACTAATCAATTGCTGAGCTTTTTCACAATGAGCAAGGAAGTAGGGGGAAGGCGGCAGGCAGGGATATCCTTTTGCTTAAGTGCAGGGGAGGATTCAACATCACCTAGTGCCCTGCACAACTATGAAATTGAGTAAACAAGGATGAAGTAGATTAGAAATTGAAACATAGAAGACTCTAGACATAAGCCACAGATTTCCCAGGGCTTTAAGAAGCATGTAGGAGATTCCTATTGCTTAAGACTAGAGTATATGTACTACAAGATTATGGCCCAAAAAGGCCTGGGGTTAAAGCAAATATATTCACAAATCCACAAAGTGAATTATCAGTGAAGTGCCAATGTTAACGTGAAGTCTGGACAGTCCAGATGGGATGAGCCACACCAGTATAAACCCATGCAGGTAACCAGTAACCAGGTAAGGCAGAACGCACCTTAGTAAAGTCAAAGAGGACTCAAACGGCAACTTGGACCAAAGACCCCTTTCCCAATTGCCAGAGTCATGAAGCATAAGCAGAACCAACTGTTGAAACCTTTTAGAGTGAAGATTAGAAGAAATAATCTTCCCTCTACTCAAAATCATTTGGGGGAAGGAAAGGGAGACAGTGAGTTTCCTGAGAAGTGATGCTTAGAGAGATACATGTAAACTATATGCAGAGTGAAATGTGGTGATATGGAGAAAGGGAGTTTGAACTCAGATAAAACCTGATATTTACACAAAGGAGATAGCTATAAATGGAAAGACATCAGGTTTTTGGGGAGACTGAGCTAGATAACAATTTAAAATTATAGGAGATAAACTTATTATTTGGGGGCAACTATCTAATTTATAACCTTAAAAAGCTGCCTATTGAAAAGGATTGATACCATTTTTTTCAAATTCTGTGAGTGTCCCCTGGCCCCACTATAACAAGGAATGGGGCAGGAAGCAGAGGCAAAGGTTGGCCTGGACCTTAGAGAGTTGACAGGCTCTGAGTTTCAACATGAGGTGCCCTTGTCCCATTTCAAAATGTTTCCCCTTCACCCTAAAAAGGTTTCAACAGTTGGTTCTGCTTCGTCCAGTCACATACACAGTTGGTAAGTGGAGAAGGTGAACATGTGGATCCCACACTCACTTTTCTTAGAAGCAATAGGCCAAAGATCATTTGGCCAAACCCCATCATTTTACAGATGAGGAAACCAAGACCAGTAAAGAAGCTAAACTAAGCAACTCATGAATTTCAGTCAATCTAGGCCTAGAATCCAAGTTGCCACTATACAGGTCCACTGTTCTTTCTACCATATGAAATAGTTCAAAAATCAAAAACGGTTAATTCCACACAATGTAGTCAGATACTAAGAACCCTAAGGATTAAAATAGCATTTGGGGTGGGCCTGGGAGGGTGGACAGAGCTGTAGCCCAGTGTAGAGTCCATGGCCCATATTCATGAAGCCATGGATCCCATTCCCAGAACCAAATAAATAAATTAAATAGGAATATCTTTCTTCAAAACAACTATTTATATTTGCTTCCCATCTTCTTCCTGCATTTGTGTTGAGAAATGTTCAAAATTTCCTGATGCAAAGCTATTCTGAGAGATGTTAAGACAAAGCCTCCGTGATCTATGGCTGCCAAAGTTAGCACCTCCACAGCTGTACCCGCACATCAGAGGCCCTGAGGCAGCCATGCTGTCTTTGTGCTGTATTAAGAGGTGTGAGTGCCGGGAATTCTATCATTCAAAAGGACCTTCTGGCTAACAGCTGCCTCCCTTGTCTTTGAAGGGTCACTCTGATTTGACTGAAGAAGGACGCTGCGTGTGTCACGGGGCATGACTTTTGAAAAGGGCCGGAATCTCAAAACTTGATGGCACGGTAGAATATTGATAAATGTGGGGCAAAATTTGGTAGCAATGTGGCTGATCTTGTTTTGTTCATCTCCTAAGAAATTTGTCTTTAATTCATATGGGGCATAAAACCAGAAATCAAACATTGTCAGAATCACTTCCTCCAAAGCAATACATAGTTTAGTGTCCTGAAGTGACTATCTGTTAATGGATTTTGATACTGGTATTATCAGTTGCTATGAAATCAACCCCAAGGAAGCTATATCTCCCTCTGGGATTAGGTTTGGAGGCCTATCTGACTCTCATCCAAAGTTGCCAGAACATCCTCAGACCCTTCTTTGTCAGAGACAGAGAGACCCATCTTCTTAAGCTCCATTTTCTTTTTTTTAATGCAAGTAACTTTATTTCTTTTTATCTTTTTTTTAAATTATACCACCATGAGATATACAATTACAAAGCTGCTCATGACTGAGTTTCAGTCATACAATGTTGCAGCACCCCAGCCCTCCACCAGTGCACATTTCCCACCACTGATGTTCCCTGATTCCCTCACCTCTCCTCCAGCCTGCCTCTATAGCTCAGTTCTAAGCTGGTATTACCATTTCCAACAATGATTAGCACACTATTCCCTTTTCTGTCTTACTAACTTCTGACTTTTAACTTCTTACTAACTTCTTCTAACTTCTAACTTCGGTAACTTCTAACTTCTTACTAACTTCTGACTTCTAACTTGCGGTAGATTCCAACCACTGACAAGTCCTCCCGATCCATTTAAACTCCATTATCAATCTTCATTTTATTATGGGTTGTTTCTGCCTATATTGTTTCAAAATTTTTCTCTCGATGGAAGTATTTCCTTTAAAATATCAGACAAATGGGGCCGGAGCGATAGCCCAGCGGGTAGGGCGTTTGCTTGCACGTGGCCGGCCTATGCCGCCCGGGTTCAATCCCCGGCATCCCATATGGTCCCCCGAGCACCGCCAGGAGTAATTCCTGAGCACAGAGCCAGGAGTAACTCCCTGAGCATCGCCGGGCGTGACCCAAAAAAGCAAAAAAAAAAAAAAAAAAAAAAAAAAAAAAAAAAATATCAGACAAAAGAAAAAGAGTACCTTTAAATTTTCTCTTTTAAGTATTGGAATATAGGCCTGAATGCTGGTTATTGACATCATCATGAAGAAAGTAAGTAAATGTAAGGGTTATACCAAGATTTAAAGTTAGCTGCTTTCGGGCCTTTCAGGCTTGATGGATAGTAAAGGGATAAGGCACTTGCCTTGCCTGTGGCCACATTGGCCATGACCTTGACTGGAATCCCTGGTGCCATATATGGTCCCCTAAATACTACCAGGGATCACTACTGAGCACAGAACCAGAAACAGCTCCTGAGCACTGCCCAGGCATCGCCCAGTCCTTATTTTCCCTACCCAAAAAGCTTACTTGCTTTTAACTATTTGGCTTTATGATTATTCTTGGCATAGAGTCACTGTGCAACTAAGTCTGAGATAGATGAGGATTCTGAAAACATTTTTGCTATCAACATGTTTCAATGTGATTTATGAAATCTATTAATGAATAGCCATTTTAGAAGACTAAAGCAAACCTGTGTTTTGGAATAAATTATAGGCTAATATTTTATTTCCATTTCTAATCCTCAAATAAATTAAGGAACTTGAAGAGGTTGAAGCATACTATTTTGGCAAAATGGTCTATTAGGTGGATCTGTTGGTCTGCTGGTAGATGTTTCAACATCAGAAGTTCCTCAGCTACCGCCAATGTCACCTTGCTGATGCCCAAATGATCAAATTCCCATGCTGGTCTAAATAGAATTGTGAAATCTTTCTTTCCTCTTAAATATTTGTCTTTGGGGATGGAGCAATAGTACTGCGAGGAGGGAGGGTATTTGCCTTGCACTCGGCCAACCCGGTTTGATCCTAGGCATCCCATTTGGTTCCCCAAGCACCAACACGAGTAATTCCTGAGTACAGAGCCAGCAGGAATCCCTGAGCATCTCTAGGTGTGACCCTCCACCATATATATATATATATATTTTTTCTTTGCTTTCCAAAAAAAAAAAATATAAAATAAACCACACATATGAAAAATTTCACCCCCCACTCCTGCTTTTTGGCCACTTCTCCCAGCCTCCCACTTCCCAATTAAAGCTGAGTGAACACGCTGGTTTTACTCACTTCTTCCTCCAAGTCTCCAGAAGGCAGTTCAAGTGGAGGCGGGGCAGAAAGCACAGCTCATAAACATATGGAACCTCATCGGCTCACCTGGGCCCTATTTCCTTCCACAAAATGGAAACCAAAGTTTCTGGGGTTACTGAGGATCAGCTGTCCACAGTCATGAGCAGGTGGGCATGGTCCTGCCTGGTGAGCAGAGAGCTTGGAGTGGATAGTACCATAATAGGAGAAGCGGGTGGGGATTACATCAGGCAATCAGGGCCTAAGCCCATGGGGAAGCTGCCACGCGCCGCCACCTGTACTAGTGTACTAGTGGCTAACAGCAAATGAATTTTACAGAAAGAGTAGAATTTGCTTCTGAAAATTCTACTGGACTTTCATGGGCAATATATTTGTGGGACAAAAGTTTTTTATTTGATTGCTTTGTCTTTACAGTCTCTATTTAATCCCCCCACACACACACACACACGCATGAGAACCAAGTGCATATGGAATTTTAGGTCTAAGGGAAAAAACACTATCTCTCATCACAGGGTTCTGTCATTCTAATGATCAGGGTAAGTCGAGAAAAGTTGTGGCTTTTCCGAACTCCCAGGCCAGAAGGAGTTACCAGTTACAACTAACTGAAACAAAAGCATTGTTTTAATTATTAGCAAAGCAACAAACATTAGAGATGTGGTATATTATAGGGTACAATAAAGGTTGTTATTATAGTGCTGTTCAAAACAAGAGACCAAAATGGAGTGGCTTATGTTAAGCCCTACTTTACCAGCAACTTAATTATAGTTCCAGCTCTCCCAGCTATGCAACTTAAAGCTGTCAATCAGAATTACCTGGTGAGCACCAGTGAGTAATCTTCCCAAGAGGCCCTTACCAGCTCCTAAAGGGAAGTGACTGAGTATAGCCACCCTATATTTTTTCTTGATATAACTTTCTTGCTCCTACTCCCTTCTGTCTGTAAGCATTTATTTTGGACAACTCCTTGGAAGTCCTCTACATCAACTACATTAGATGATAACTGATTAATGAATCATTTAATAAAGCAAATAAGAGCTTAAAAGTTTACTGCATTTGTTTAATAATAGTGGTTAAAGCCATACATTGGTTTGGGAATAAGCAGCTGTAAGTTGTAGGTGTGAGTCCTGGGGAGCTGTGTCTTGTCTGCTGATTATGTCAACATTGGGGAGTAACAGTACAGTAGACGTGGATGAAGGGACCTGGAGAGACAGTGCAGTAGTAAGGCTCTCACCTGCACATGGTCGACCTGCATCCATCCCAGCATCCCAGAGACTTCTCCAAGCCCCAGCCAGAGTGATCATTGAACACAAATCAGGAGTAAGCCCTAAGTATTACCAGATATTGCCCCCCAAATAAACAAATAGTATAGTAGATAGTAATTTCATCTACCTGGTCTTTATTGGCAATCAATTCTGATCCTGGTGAAAGAGGGAGCGACAAACCCCCTACCAATTGCTCTTAAGGGGGTCTAAAGAAATGTTGATGCACGTCAGAGTGAATTCTTCATGTGAAATGTGAATCATTTCGGCAGAAATTTCTGTCAGAGTAAGAGCTGACGAAATAAGAAAAATGTTTGCACCAGCTGGAGCCTGCTCTCAGGGTTCTTATCCACCCCGCAACCCTGCCCACCATCACCACCAATCCTCTAGCTTCCGGATCTCTATATGCGCCAGGAAAGGGATAAGCTTGATTTTCTTGGGAGCCCAATGTGGTGGTCCCTTTCTTCTTGAATAGCCAGGCTCGGCACAGGCACATGACGCCATTGTGTGCATTGCCTGAGGGAGAGCAGAACTTCTGGGAAAGTTTTTGTCTTACAGCAAAAAAACATGGGGAGAGCTGGATGCTGCCACCTGCGAAGGCAATGCCAGTGATTTCAGATCCTTGAGAGGAACTTGCTATAGAGGTAGAGCAAAAAGTCAGATATGTCATATCCTGGAGCCACTGAGTTTGTCACCCTACGGAGTCTGGCTACCTACAGAACCTAAGGAATTTCTGACCACCTGAAGTACCATCTCTGGTGCCGCAGTATTCTTATACAACTTGAAAGTTGAAAGCATCCGAACTGGCACAGGGGTGTTTAGCAATAAGGCTTCTGAGCAGCAGATGTAAATGGAGCACAGTGTGTGAACTACATATTCAAAACCACAAAAGTAAAAAAATATTTGCTGTCATGGCTTTTTAAGAGGTTCTCCCAAGCAGTGCTAAGGGAGCAGGGAAGCCACCTCCTTGTGACAGTCAAGTAGGCTGCTAGTTCAGTGCGACAGTCTGAGGATGGGGTACAGTTGGAACCCTGCAAGGCTGGGAACCACTAGGGCTACCCGAGCCTCCAGATACACCTGGCAATGCTCAGGAGGCCCCATGGTGCCAGGACGAAACTCAGGTCAGGCACCTGCCGCACTCCTCTCTCCTTGGACTATATCCCCTGGGTCCAGGTATTCTCTTCACAGGGGAATCTAAAACAAAACAAAACTTTCCCTAGTGTCTCATCCTATTCTTTAGTGATTAAAATGTTGCTAATGACTTTTGTATATCCTTATATTAATTTTTTAACTAAACTAACTGCTATACACATTATTTTTAATTCCCATAAATTTTCCAATAGGTACATTGTTGCTCATAAAAAAACTCGAAACTGCCTCTATCTCCTAAGGGTAGGTTTCTTTTACTGATCTCTTAAATATTTAGAAATAATAATACCCTCTAACTGGAAATTTTTTGTTTTTCAAAATCCTCCTTTTTAAACAGCAAAGAGAAAAAAAAATTTTTAAAAAGGATGAAAGGAACAGCATGGACAGCAGGGTCATGCACAGTCAGGGTCAAGAGTGAGGAGAGCCCAGTCCTGGTCAGCCTTACAGGGAGACTGTTTTACAACAAAGTTTCATAGGATTTTAGCTGTGACTTGGACCGCTGGCAACTGATCAGGCACTAACCTGATCTGTTTCCAGAAGCCTATTACGCTTAAGTTCAATAACCACTGGGGCACAGGATGCCTGGAAGAACTACTCCCTGTGGTAACCAAGTAGCTATAGAAATTCAACCAAAGTTCAGGGTGATTCCAACAGGAGTCACCAAGCAGCACAAAGAGAAGGCAACCACTAGCCAAATTTCCTGCTGGAATCACAATCAGGAAAAAACTTTTAAGAAGATAGAGAGATAGTACAGTAGATAAGTACTTGCTTTACACCTGGTCGGTCCAGATTTGATCCCTGGTACTACATGTGGTCCTAAGCCTCCACAGGAGCGATCCCTGAGCACAGAGCCAGGAGTAAGCCCTGAGCAATGCTGGTATGGCCCAAAACAAAAAAAAAAAAAAAAATGGAAAGAAAGATTTTTAATAGTGAGGACCTAGGGGGAGCTTTTCTTATTTCTTTCTTTCCCTCTGAATGTTGTTGGTCATGGACGCATAGAAATGCTTAGCCACTAAAAGAAGTAAGGGAAATGATTAAAAATTTCCCGAAGATACAAATCAAAACAACAATGAGGTACCATCTCACACCACAGAGACTGGCACACATCCAAAACAGCAAGAACAATCAGTGCTGGCGTGGATGTGGGGAAAAAGGGACTCTGATCCACTGTTGGTGGGAGTGCCGACTGGTCCAGCCCTTTTGGAAAACAATATGGGCATTCCTCCGAAAACTAGATATTGAGCTCCCATTTGATCCAGCAATAGCACTCCTGGGAATATACCCTAGAGACCGAAAAAAAACACATAGCAGAAACACTATCTGTACTTCTTTATTCATCTCTGCGCTATTCACTATAGCTAGAATCTGGAAACAACCTAAATGCCCGAGAACAGAGGACTGGCTAAAGAAACTGTGGTTCATCTACACTATGGAATACTATGCGGCTGTCAGAAAAGATGACATTATGAAATTTACCTGCAAATGGAGGGACATGGAGACTATCATGCTGAGTGAAATTAGTCAGAAGGAAAAGGACAGATATAGAATGACTGCATTCATTAATACGACATAAATAGATACCAGTGTTTTACTAAATGTGGGAAATGGTAATGGCAGATTAAGACTCACCCATTGAATATACACATAGAGACTTAAGTGATAAACTCTAAATACCTGCAGGGCTAGCCACAATGTGTAAAATAAGAGGCTGAGAGATGCAGAGACAGAGAGAGAGACAGAGGGAGAAAAGAGAGGAAACTGGGGTACCTGCTATTAAGGCAGCATGGGGGTGGGCAGGAGGGGTGGGGTACATTGGTGGTGGAAATGGGGCACTGGTGGAGGGATGGGTGCTGGAATACTGTATTACCAAGAACCAATTATGAACACCTTTGTAATTGTATGTTTCACTGTGGTATAATAAAAAAAAAAAAAAAAAAAAAAATTCCCCAAATCCAAACCTGTTCAAAAAACTTACTATTTCTAAAACGTGGATTGGAAGCACTTCCTGAAACTTTAGTGGGAATGGGATTTTTATTCCAATAGATGTGCTATTTGAATAGAAACATGCCATGGTATGAACTTGGAAGTAACCCCAGTTGCACTTTGGAACTATACAACAACTATAATATAGCCGCCTAGCATAAAAGAGAAAACTAAAATAGACTGGCATTAGCCTGGCACCAACCAAGCCAGAGAGCTGCAGGTGTCACTGGGTCACCGCTCTATCAGTGTTAGTTATCTGTCTCCACACTGTGTGAGGAAGCCTGGGGGCAGAAAATTTAATATTCACAAAATTTATTTCATTTAACATTCAAAAACTTGTCACTTGTCTTCAAAAAAGATTATCTAAGCTGAAAAGAGAGAGTGAGAAAGAGAAAGAGAGAAAAGAGATAAAGAACCTGCCATAGAGGTAGGCTAGGGAGGGGAGAGGGAATCGGGACATGGTGGTGGGAAATGGGCACTGGTGGAGGGATGGGTGCTGGAACACTGTATGACCAAAATCAAAACATGAACATCTTTGTAATTGTATATCTCACGGTGGTATAATAAAATATTTTTTTAAAACTTTAAAACTTTATCTTATTAATACATGAAAATTACTGTGAAGAGGAATAATATAAAACTTAGAAAGCTAGATAACTCACACATCTACATAAATTATGAGAATGGTGAAATTTGAACTCAAATATATATCTGAAGCAAAATGTTGTATCTTAGGAATAAGAAAGGTTTAACATATAGCATGTCCTAATGTTTGATGAATAAAGACAGCTGTATACCCAGAAAAATATAAATCAACTCAAAGTCAGATTCTCTGTCATCCTTATAATCCCTCAGCTAGTTCTTGCTATGGACAGAGATGGTACTGTAGGTAGGGCACTTGCCTTGCATGCAGCTGTCACGTTTGATCCCTGGCGCCACTGGGTGTGGCCCAAAGGCCAAAAAAAAAAAAAAAAAAAAGAGAGAATAAACTAACCTGGAAAAAACTAGACTTAATGATTCATAGTTTTATTTAAAGTATGACAGTAGAATTAACATACACATTTACCTGTCTTATCTTCCCTACTTGATTGTAAACCCCAGAGAACAGAATTGTGCAGAACAAATCTGGCATTATCCCACGCAGCCTATGCAAAAAATATGTGTCATCTTTGGGAAGAGTTCAAGGACTGGCTAAATCCTGCTGTGAACTTGGCATATCTCAACATTTTTATCCATGTGGAATCAGATTAGAACAAGCACTCAGGGCAGACTGAAGGGGAGAAGTCGCAGACTGCTGTTGGTTGGCCCAGGGCAGAATAGTCCTGTCCACAAACTGTGATGATGGAAGATGCTTCTCTATTAACTTTTAATATGTCCAGATGTCCCTGCACAGCTCAAAGATTCTCCACATTCCTATTTTATGCCGGAAAAATCACATCTCTGAGGGGAAATCAGCCTACGAGAGTGAGAGAGGCAGGGGAGCAGCAGCAAGCTGCGGCCAGGAGAACAGACAAACCTGGAGGCATTGACTAGCGCAAACTGGAGATTCTGTAGAATACAAAGGCAAGCCACTAGCTTCACTGACGAAAAATAAGGACTCAAGTCAAGACTCTAAGTGCTCACAGTGACAGACTTAACCAGTGCTGAACAGAGTCCTAGTTTTTGTCCTTCTATCCTCTCTCTTGACTTCCCAAGACTGTCTCATAACCAAATGAGCAAGGAAAAGGCTGCAGACTGGGCAAAGCCAAGAACCTGCAGGCAGTAGGTGATGGTGGTGGTAGCAATTTTGGTGGTGATGGTGGCGATGGCGGCCGTGGCAGGGGAAGTCAAGGCCAGTTGTCCTCTGCCCAGTCTGTCCCTCCTAGAACTATGGTTTCCCTGGACATAAAAGCAGGTCAAGGGCCAATCCACTGGTCAGTAGGCTGTCAGGAAGAGAAGCATCTGACCCTGTGGCTTTAATTTATTATGTACTACCACAATACAGTAAGGTGACTGAAATCTAAGACTCTGCTATTTCAGAAATTAGAGAATTCCTACTTCTGTATAATCAGTCTAGAGAAAAAAAATAATGGTTTCAAGCTCTGACCTCCTCAAATTAAGAAAAGACTTACATGTCATCAACACACACATATAGTCTTCTTTACAGTCAAATCACACACATAAAAATTCTAAATCAATAGCTTTATAAGCCTAAAGAACATTAGCTGCGCAGATTATCCAGAAGCTAAAAGTTGCCTTAAACTTGATTCTTTAAATCTTTTCTCTATGTGGGCCAGAGCGATAGCCCAGTGGGTAGGGCGCTTGCCTTGCACGCCCGGCCTGTGTCGGCCTGGGTTCGATCCCCGGTGTCCCATATGGTCCCCCGAGCACCGCCAGGAGTAATTCCTGAGTGCAGAGCCAGGAGAAACCCCTGAGCATTGCCAGGTGTGACCCAAAAAAGAAAAAAAAAATAAATCTTTTCTCTATGGAATTCTGTCCAATTTAAATCTTTCATAGGTCATCCCAGAATAGACCTCCTGAGAAAGAGGCAAAGTGCCTGATAGAGGCAGGATGGGGGAGCAGGGAGGGAATCAGGAGACATCGGTGGTGGGAAATGTGCACTGGTGGGGGAATGGGTGCTGGAATATTGTATGACCTAATCATGAACAGTTTGTAATTGTATATCTCACAGTGGTATAATAATAATAATAGTAATAATAATAATAATAATAATAATAATAGTGAAAAGAATAGGGCCTCCTCAGTACATTTGTCAATCTTGGAGGAGAACCACTTAAACAAATTCCCTCCTATTAGCCAGTGAAGTTGGTACTGACCCCTGAACCAACCCATCACATAGGAACGTCATGCCTTAATATGCCAATCAAATCCTTCTGGGATCTACTCAGGGTCATTCAATGAAAACTCAGCTTTTTAACGGTTCCTAAAGCTCTTAAGTGGGTGCTGGGGAGAGAGTTCAAAGGGATAGAGTGTTTCTGCTCTCTAGAGCACTGAAACAACCCCCAGGCACAGCCAGGTGAGGCCCAACTGATAAGGAAACTGTTGTACAAAGACATAATGGAATGCTACTGGGCTCTAAGGAAAGATGAAATCATGCAATTTTCCCTTACGTAGATGGATCTGGAGAGTATCACTCTAAGTCAGCCAAGAAGGACAGCAACAGACACAGAATGACCTCTTGACTCATATTTGGGGCATAAAGAAACATTAAGGGGAGCAACAAACAGCCAAAAGCTATGGAAAATGAGCAAGTCTACAGAACTTAGTTTACCACAGTAGGAGGCTGGGATGGGTCAGGGAAGAGGGTCTCTGAGAAAACGGTAAAGGGAAGAAAATGCTCTGGTGGAGGGTGGGGTTGGGACACTGTGCTTGAAACCCTTCCATTACGGTGCCTCAAATCAAAAAAGAAAGACCCTAACGTGGCCCAGTCATTGACTCAGACCATTTCTCCTGGAGTGGGTAAATTGGGACTTTCTCTCAAACCTAGTTCACAGATGGGGATCTTTGGCAAATTCCGTATCTGGAATGCAGAAGCAGATTCAAAAGTTAATGGAATTTTTATAACTGAAAGAGAAGTACAATTGCTCTTATATCTGAAACCCAACTACTTAAATTGCAAGCTTAAAGTTCTTGTAGACTTCAATTTTTTATATATTTTTCCTTCATTTTTTGGCCACACTTAACAGTGCATAGGGCTTAGGCCTAGTTCTGAAATCGAGGAAAATTGCTGGTGGGGCCTGGGGACCACTGGGGCCCTGGACATCAAGCCCAGATCAGCTGCATGCAAGGCTGTCACCCCCTACACACACACACACACACACACACACACACACACACACACACACATACAATCTCTCTGGCCCTGTTTATGCCCATTTTTGACAAGCAGCTTGGCTGTGCTCTAGATTTAAGTCTTGGTAAACTACCTTCCTTATATTTTTCCTCTCAAATGACACCAATAGTAGGGACTATGCGTGAGACCATTATTTGCTTAGTGTTCAGAAGTTTATATTGTGAAATCAGAGTTTTGGTCTTTCTTAGCAAGTTTTTAATCCCTATGGATATCAGCAAAGGTACAAAGATGTATATAAGAGGAAAGATTGGTAGTAAAAAGATTGATATTAGAGAGGGAAGGTTTATATTAGAAAGATTCTAGAGATAGATTAGAAACTTACAGTGTCTTTGTTGCCTGTAGAGTGCCCTATGCATTGGTTTTCCTTTTTACCATGCTAGGATCAAACCCAGGACCTCACATATATACTGCTACCACTGAGCCATATCTTGGGCACCTATGATTTCTATTCCTACCATATTTCACTGTACAACTGTTTCAGAATTTATACCAAATTTTTCTTCAAAAACAAATGCTGTGACCATTCTATGAAGAATTTTGCTTTGAGGCCACAACCGGTGATGCTCAAGAGCTACTCCTAGGTGTGTGCTGGTCCCTGAAGGTTGGCAGGTAACCAAGTGATGCAGGGATTGAACCCAGATCTCCTGTATGCAAAGCCTGCATTCCAGCCCATTGAGTCATGGTCTCAGCCTGAAAGCTCTTTCATGTGTGAGTTTGTGTGTGTGTGTGTGTGTGTGTGCATTACTGGGAGTGGGGAGTAGATAAGCTCTGATAATTATTCAAAGAAATATGGTACCTTTAATCTAGTTCTTTTGCCCCTCTATGCTTTGACAAAATGGAGAGATTGATTCACATACAAAGTGGCACTTTATCCCCTTGCCCAAACACGATGCTCTTTCAAAGACAGCTTGGTGGAGGTTTTCTATGTACACACTCTTTGTAGCAATCAGATACTACTGACCATTCCTACACCAGGAACACCAGTCTCCTCCTCTGTCTGACTGACATTGTGGATATCAAAGTCTCGTTTTTCTTCATCAGTCCTGGTGATGCCACTGACACAGAGTCCTGAGTTCTCTGCAGAGGGGATGAGAGTGTAGGTTTCACAGTCCTGGTTCCCCTAATCCCTACACATGATATGCTCTGCTGCCCTTTCTCTTTGCATAGATGTCAGGCAGCTCCAATGGAACTAAGAAGATAAACTAATCGCCCAAACCACAAGGAAGAGTCCCGTTCTTCAACCACTTGGAGTATTGGGTTCCTGGCTCAGAGCCCAGGCATCACTGACAGTCACAGTTCTAATTAAGCCAGGTGTTTACCGGACTTGAACTACATAGTTCTTGCTCAAATGTAATATGACCAAATCTCACATCTGAAATGGTCAGAAAGAAGCCTAGAATAGTATTATAGTTGGGAGAAACCTAAACACACCCTGCAAGTCTGTGTTGTTCATTTTGATGTTTTAGTGTTTGTGGAGCCAAGGATCAAGTCCAGGTCCTCACAAATCCAACATAAACCCTAGAAAACATCCCTGCCAGGAACCCAAATACTGATATAGAAGCTCCACCTCATATCTTAAAAATGAGTGGGCTAAAGTCTTCCAGAAATGAACTCTGAATAAATGTTCCAAAGAGAGAGTCTGGAAATGGTTATTATTAACCCTTGATAGCTACTTTAGTGAAAATGTGTAGATTAAAAAGAAAAAAATGTAGGGCCAGGAGGATGGCTCAAAGTGTTGTAGCATTTGTCTGACAGGTATGAGATGGCAGGTTGAGCTCCCAGTACTGCACAGCCCCTGGCACCACTGAGTGGGACACCCCACCCCCTAGCACTGCAGGCCACAGCAATGAACCATCAGAGCTCACGCTACTGGACTGAGTATCACAGGGAAAGCCTCCCAGACCTCCAACCACTATGGATACTACTATTATTATTATTATTATTATTATTATTATATTATTATTATTATCATTATCATTGCTTTTTGGGTCACACCTGGCAATGCTCAGGGGTTTCTCCTGGCTCTGCAC
Source organism: Cryptotis parvus (assembly GCA_021461705.1). Classification (NCBI taxonomy): domain Eukaryota; kingdom Metazoa; phylum Chordata; class Mammalia; order Eulipotyphla; family Soricidae; genus Cryptotis; species Cryptotis parvus. The sequence goes on along the minus strand of JAJIBD010008650.1, from coordinate 43,146 downwards.
TCAGGAATTACTCCTGGCAGTGCTTGGGGGGACCATATGGGATGCCGGGATCGAACCCGACTGGTTTGGGCCGGCCACGTGCAAGGCAAATGCCCTACCTGCTGGGCTATGGCTCCAGCCTCTGGATACTATTATTAATAGGCTATAGATAATAGTTATCTATAGCCTATTAATAACAGTATAAATTATAATTTAAAAATTATTATTCAAAAAATCAAAAGAGTAAACTCTAATTATCAAATTAGGCCAAAAAAAAGTTGAAGCTACTTCTGGACTTTGCACTTACTTTACTGAATAAATAAAGTATAAATGTAGGAATATCAGTACTTGATTTTCAGAATCTACTTGAAGCTAGTTCTAGGGAGATACATTGAATAGGGCCTTTCACATACAATGATGGTGATTATCATTCCCTAGAATCATCCACTATCTGGCGTCATGGGAAGCAGACCTGGTGGTGCATGAACTAGTGAGCCACAGTGAGAGTAGGAAAGGTACTGCTTCCATTCAGAAAACCTAGAAAGGCATCTGCTGAACGTTAGATTACTCTGTGACTACAAGACTGATTAGACAGAATGCCAGCCCTCCATGATATATAACTGAAATATACATGGGAAACCGTAATTCAATACAGGTTTGCCTAAGGACTATCGTAGAAGTATGAGGGAAACAATGTAAGAATGCAGATACAAAAGAGATAAATCCAGACACCTCAAGGTGGTGTTGCTTTTTGTCTAAGCCTATATATCTATATTAAGCAACACATTTTGCTAAGGGGAATGTCTTTGTCTAATTCATAGGAATAGTAATATTCTACATTCATGAGAATATTTTGCTTTTACAGTGCTGTTGATATTTCAACAAAATTTTCTTCAATCTTTTTTTAATTGAATCACCATGACAGACCATTACAAAGCTGTTCATGAAAATTTTCTCTATTCTTAAAAAGTCATACTTCACCTAAATAGTCACGTGGCTTCTCAACAGTTTCAATAGCAGCGGAAGACTGTGTCATCACCACTACTTGAGGATCAAAAAGACAAAGACCTAGTCCTCCTTTTCATTCTCATTGCTGGATGTCTATACATAAAGGAGAGGGTGCAACAGTGTCTGAGCAAGGACTGGAGCTAATATTTCTAAGTTTCATTCCAGGAACTTTTTTTCTTCCGTTTTGGGATTGTGGGCCATGCCTGAATGTGCTCAGGGGCTATTCCTAGCTCTGTGCTCAGGAGTGACCCCTAGTGGTGCTTGAGAACCATACTTGGTGCCAGGGATTCAAACCAGGGTTAGCCTCATGCAAACCTAGTGCCTGAGGAACTTTTCTACTGAGGTCATTCATCTAAGCAAAAATCCATGAAGCAACATTTGAGTTGCAAGTCAAAGAGGGTTTACTTGAAAAAAATAATGGAAAATAACTGGTACAGTGAACAGAATAAAAATGTTCAACATAAAAATGGGTTTTACATAGCAGAAACACTATCTGTACTTCTTTATTCATCTCTGCGCTATTCACTATAGCTAGAATCTGGAAACAACCTAAATGCCCGAGAACAAGGACTGGCTAAAGAAACTGTGGTTCATCTACACTATGGAATACTATGCGGCTGTCAGAAAAAGATGACATTATGAAATTTACCTGCAAATGGAGGGACATGGAGACTATCATGCTGAGTGAAATTAGTCAGAAGAAAAAGGACAGATATAGAATGACTGCATTCATTAATACGACATAAATAGATACCAGTGTTTTACTAAATGTGGGAAATGGTAATGGCAGATTAAGACTCACCATTGAATATACACAAAGAGACTTAAGTGATAAACTCTAGATACCTGCAGGGCTAGCCACAATGTGTAAAATAAGAGGCAGAGAGATGCAGAGACAGAGAGAGAGAGAGAGACAGAGAGAGAAAAAACTGGGGTACCTGCTATTAAGGCAGCATGGGGTGGGCAGGAGGGGGTGGGGTACATTGGTGGTGGAAATGGGGCAGTGGTGGAGGGATGGGTGCTGGTATACTGTATTACCAAAGAACCAATTATGATCACCTTTGTAATTGTATGTTTCACTGTGGTATAATAAAAAAAATTAAAAAAAAATGGGTTTTAAAAGTTCTTTTTTGGGGGTGGAGCAATAGCTCAACAGACTGAGGTCAAACTTTGCACATGGGGGACCTGGATACAATCCCTGGCACTGTTCACTCATCTCAGCACCACAGGAGTGACCGCGAAGATCCATGGAGTAGCCCCTCACAACACCAGGCATTTCCAGAAAAAAAGTCATTTTAATTTGTCCTTGGGATGTCAAAAGACCACGTGGCCGCCCATCTACAAGATGGTCAGACTTGTTCATCAAGACCCTTAAGGAACAGTTTGAGGCTCTTTATATTCCTGAATCAACCAGATGCCATTGGGCTACATTGGCATGTGATAGGGTCCAATGGAAATGTTACTAGCACCGCTCGAGCAAATTGATGAATAACGGAGTTCAAGTGATCAAGTGATCAATATAATAATCAGAGTCATTTTAATTTGTTGTGGTTATCAATAATAATAAAGTCATTTAGCACTGTAGACGTAGATAATGAGAAAAAGTCAGGTTCAAATCAATGGGGAGAAACCAGATGGATATACTGACCAACCTCAACCCAGCCTAGGACTCTGACTCCCACTGCTCCCCTAGAGTCTCCAGGAAGAGAGGCATGTTGGGAAAGCTGATCATAAGCTGTTTAGGGAACAGGAGAGTGAACAAAGACAAGCGGTATCACTCTAACATGCCTCCTACTTCTCCGAATTGTACCCTCCTTTCTCATTAAAATAACTTTCCATGGAGATGTCAGGCAAGAGGGGGAACTCCAGTTCTGTCAAAAGTTGGCTTTCTAAGAAGACAATTCTTAGTCTGTGTAATAAAACCTTCCAGACCTACCCACACGTGTTGCAGTACACTGTTGCCCAGAGCCTCTGCATCTTGCCAGGAGTTACATCCTGCAGGCCACTTTGTAGATAAGGGTTGGAAAGCCGTTTGGTATGTGGCAGTATATCTTACCATGTATTCTATGTTAGATGGTATAAATATTTTCTCCCATGCTGCTCCAATCATTGTGGGACTAGATAGATATGACTAGTATATTTACCTGGCTACATTGGACCTCTAAGTAATTAGACCAGAGAGAAATGTTTTTTGCCTCCAAGCAAGCAAGCATGGCTCTCTAATAAGTCTAAAGGCTAATATACAAAACAACTATGAAGTAAAGATGAGAATCTTGTGAAGGCTTGCAGAGATGTATACCTGGCTGTAGAATATCCATTGGTACAGATGTATATGCCTTTGTATTCTGAGATAAGTTCATATTAGATGCCCATCCTCCATCTACCAAGGATCTGCAGCTTGGCTGGGGCGATATTAACATTTCAGTGGAACTAGTTGAGGTCCTGGGAAAAGTTACTTGAGGGGGATTGACCCTAACTGCTTTCCGTTGATATGGCAGGTCTGGGCTGAATAGTTATAAAAGCTGTAGCCTACTTTTTGGCTTTTCAGCCTTTTACCTTTTGCTCTCTTCTTTCTCTTCGCCTTCTGCTCCCTTTCCCTTCCCTGTTGGGACTTAGTATGTGGTAGCAGCCATCTTGGCCTAGAAGGCTAAACCTACATGTGGCTGGATCCCAGCTAGGAAACTAGAGTCTGGGGTTTTCCTGTTTTTGGATTGTATACCGGAACAAGTGTGAATAAAGCCTTTTGAAACTTTGCTGGATTTTCACATCTTTCTGCCAGACACCAAACCCCTGGGGCAGAAGGGGATCCCCACACCCTGTTCCCGAATTTTGTCAGGTCTCCCAGCGATACTGAAACACACACGTAAGGACCAGTGTTCTAAATGTCCATATGCTCACTCTTCGTGGACAGGGCTAGAGAGTTAGCCCTGTACCTAAAGGCTTAGGGGGAAAGATCATGGTTTCAGTAAAGGTAAAACATAATGTTTATATTAAGGGGAAGTTAAAATGGTTTTACTTAACTTTGATTCAAACCCCAAGATTCTAAAGGTCTAGGGGCCAGAGTGATAGTACAGCAGGGAGGGTGCTTGCCTTATATGCTGCTGACCTGGGTTTGATCCCGGCATCCCATATGGTCCCTTGAGCACTGACATTGTTACTGTCTTCCCATTCATCATCGATTTGCTCGAGCGGGCACCAGTAACATCTCCATATGTCCTGTCTCATGCTAGTAGAGCCCAAGGGCATCTGCTTGCTCCAGGAACATAAAGAGCCTCAAACCATTCCATCAGGTCATGGGAATGAGGTATATAACTGTTACTGGTATTTGGCATATCAACTACAACCACGGGAGGCTTGCCAGGCTCTGCCGTCGGGTGACATATTCACTGTATATATATATTTTTTTCATAAATGGGAACTGACCTACCTTATCGACTCAGGACCCCCCAAACTGTCCTATAGGTTTGTTCTTTAGCAGTCACAGGGATGTGATTGGTCCTATACAAGTTCTAGCAGGGTTAGTGGCTGAGAGAAATGGGCAGGGGTTAGGCGAATACTGTTTGGGGGCACATTGGCAATATTCACAAGAGTCACTTGCAGTGTGGTTCTTGGGGACCGTGCTATGGCAGGGACAGAATTAGTAATTCCTGAGCACAGAGCCAGGAGTAACCCCTGAGCATTGCCAGGTGTGACCCAAAAATTAAAAAAAAAAAAGACTCTAAAGGTCTAGCCTTGGTTTTCGAAATGGAAACTTTTTTTTCATTTTTAATGGTGCCTTTTATGAAATGGGGGAAATGGCGTAAAAAGGACATCTTTGGTCAGTATAAACACAAGGAAGATCGCGATACATGAAGATGGCTTAGTATGTCAAAATCTACCCTAAATATTTTAATACTTCATGTGCTTGAGTGCCTGGGTGGTCTCAGCTGGGCAAGCAATCATGCTGACAACAAGACTTCTCTCCACTGCTCTGGGTGCTGAGCGGTTTCTCCCCCAGCCACACTGTACAAATGGCAGAAGAGCCCAGTATCACCCAAGTGATACTGGAAAGTAATTACTTTAAGACAGTCCAATTAGTGTCAGTCTCCTGTTTAGTTCAAACCATGCCCTTGGAAAGATGATGTGAAAGAATCAGAAGTAACAGTGGAGTATTTAATAACGTCCAGTATTCAGAAAGGCAGTGAACCACCAGAGCAGAAACCACACTCTCTTCCCTCCTTCCTATGGTGCAGCTCTACCCACCAAAGCCGTAGCCCGAGGTCTTTGCAACTTTATGGAAGATGAATGTGAACTGAATGTCCATGAGCTGGACAGTGTCTATGAAACAGACACCTTTGCCTTAAGCGAAACTCCAGACCGGAGGATACCAAGGATTTTTCTCATCCTGTCCAGACACCAGCATGAGCATCAACTTCTATGACCATTTGGTTTCTGAGTTCACACCTAGTCCAAGATGCCCTTGTTCCTCATCTGGAGTCCATAGCTCTTCATCCTGCCTCCCAGCCATACAAGCGGCCCTTGTCCTATCCTCCTCGGGTCTATTTGCTCTTTCCCTCCACTTTCTCCCATTCTCGATGCAGCTCAGATTATTCTTCTCTTCGAGTCATTCTTGCCATCCTCGAGGCTTGCTTTCTGCTCCCTGAGACAGACTGGGGCTTTCCTTTGTTGTTTTCTCTAGAAGATTTCCTTTATACCAATCAAGGACTGGAAAGTAAGAGATGAATCTCAACAGACTGCCCTCTGACAGGCTCTGAGATGTGTGATAGGCAATTAAAGCACACAGCCTGCAAAGCACAATACTTGCTCACAGCCTAACTGATCAAGGACAGCAAACATCTATGAACGTAATTCTTCAAAACTCTTTACATTTTTTTATTTTGGTGGGGCCTCTCTCAAGCAGGAGTCAGGAGATCCAGGTTCCACTTCTGGGCCTCAATTCTACTTTGAGGTCTAATGGCTCAGAGTCAGGGGTTCCAGGGCTCCCGGGGCTACAGTTAGCCATGTTTAGGGGGTTACAAGGTTATGGGCAATGAAATTAGGACCATAAAAATGCCAGGCAAGCACACTAGCACTGTGCGTTATCTCCCCAGGTCTTTAATTACATAAATTGTTTTTGTTTTTTTGGCCACACCCAGCTGTGTTCAGAGTTACTCTGGGCTCTGCACTCAGGAATCTCTACTGGTGGTGCTCAAGGGATCACATGGAATACTGGGGATTGAACCAGGGTTGAGCACGGCAATTGCCTTACCCACTGTACTATCTCTCCGAACTCCCCTTTAATTATATTTTAAGGGATAGGTCTAAAGTGAGCTTTTGAATTTTTAATTCCCTAATAAAATCATCAGAATCCATTAATACCCAAATAAAAAAAATAAGTATCTTTGTTCTTAATTCAATTACAAAAACTAACCACTGAATTAAGTTATACTTTATTACAGATGCCAGTAGGAGAAAAACATTATTTGCTTAGGTTCTTAGTGTGAAACTGTCATCAATTAAATTTCACTCAGCTCTTCTCACCTTCTTTTTGGGGAACAGTGTTAAAAGCTAAAATTCAAACATAGGTAGAAATTTACACTCTGTGATTTATATAAGAAACTGGTGACAAAATCTGGACCAGTAAGGTGCTTGCCTTTCATGAGGCTGACCTGGGTTTGTTCCCCACAGAATCTTATGGTTCCCAAGCCTTCCAAGAGTGATCCCTGAGCACATATCCAAGAGTGAGCCCTGAGTACTGCCAGTTATGACTCCAAAGCAAACAAAAAAGCTAGACTGATATTAGTGCTTATCTAGTAACAATCCAGTTAACAAATCCAGTTAACTTATCTAGTTAATTAACTAGTAACAATTAATGCTTAACTAATGTTAGCTACTGAAACACAAAAGTGATTGGCGTAATGTAATTTTTTTAAAATCTGGGGTACTTTCCTTTGAATGTGAGTAAGACTGAACACTATCCCTCTATCGCGATACTTCCAGCATCAGTGGCATCCCTTTCTTTTACGTGGTCCTTTGAGATTGATTTCTAAGCAAGAATGAGTCTTCTAGCATAGTGTCCTATTTCAGAAATCTGGGGTACCACAACATTGTGGGACTAAAACAACCATCCCCCACTTTTAATCAGCACTCTACCACAAGCAATCTTAACAAGGCAGCTCTCACGTTGTCCTCAGTTCCTGTTAATTGTCCCTCACCTTCCCAGAGAGCTTCTGCAGGAGGCAAGGACAGAGTGGCTTGAAGTCGCTCTGGCCACTATCTGTGTCTCAAGCATTCCTCTTGCTCTAAAAACTCCTCTAGGAGATTTTGACTCAAGATAAGCGAAGAGCCAGGAGTAACCCCTGAGTGTCAATGGGTGTGACCCCAAAAGAGCAAAAAAAAAAAAAAAAAGAATTACAGGGGCCGGAGTGATAGCACAGTGGGTAGGGCATATGCCTTGCACAGGGCTGACACAGGTTTGATCCCGGGTATCCCATATGATCCCCTGAGCACCTCCAGAAGTAACCCCTGAGCATGACCGGATATGACCCAAAAAAGTAAAAAATAAAAACTAATAAGAATTACAAAGCTTCTTTCCAGGAGAGTTTCTCAGGCACATGTTCAGCTTCCTGCTTTCTGATGACATTCCAACAAAGTTGAAAAACCAAACTAGGAATTTTATCTCTGCATCATCATTTTTCCTACCCTATATTTCCTTCCTAGAAAAGGATTTGGGCTTTTCAAGGTTTCCTTTCCTTTGAATGTGCATAGGACTCAACATTGTCTCTCTATCGCGATACTTCCAGTGACCAAAATCCAAAATCAACTGGACACAACCCGAAACATTGACCTGCTCCTTTGGGCTAGCCTACCTATATACAGCGACATAAAAAAATGGTAGCCTGACCTGGGTCCTCCGACCCAAGTTCAAGCCTGCCGTTCAATCTCATCATTAAAGAGCATCGCCTCCCCGAGGCATTCTGACTCAGCCTCTCCATTGATGAGCTCAGTTCTAAATCACTTGCGGTGCTTCAGTTGGGTTCTTGTAGTCACCATCTTTTCCCCCCCATACTCTGACTCCTATCCCCATTCTTTAGCACTGATGTACATAGTCCCATTTTCCTAGCAACAATTTTATTCAGCCCAAGAAGTCTAGTTCTTCAGTCACATCCACAGACACAAGAAGTCAAGCCTGTCTCAACTCTCTTGGTAATGTGGAACCTTTCTATGTGAGTGCAACCTTGCACATCAGATATGTCTTTTTTTTTTCTGGCAAAGCCAGTGAAACTTGGACAGGTAAAACAAAGATAATTAATCTATAAAAGAACAGTTGGACTTTCTTATTTAGTACAGTCAAGATCAGGTGACTGCTAAAAACTAAGACTCAGTAAGAGTAAAAGGACTGATAGCAGAGAGCAGCCTTCCAGACAGTGGAAGGTAGGAGTTAGCATCCTGGATTGGAGGTGGATCCGAGGGGAGGCAGTGAAATGGAGGTCTGTTGATAAAGAAATTCTCAGTTGTTGTTTTTTTTTAATGATGCCAGCAACATTTACCTTCTCTTAAAAAAAAAAAAAAAAGAAAGGAAAGAAAAGAAAGCATGACTTATAGTAAGCAAATCAATTTAATCTTAAAACATTTCCTGGAGCCATAGGTCTGGGGTGGTGGCTCCTTCAGAAACTCTCTTCCATTCACCCATGACCCAGAACACCTTAGGAAAATTATTAGTAAGCTTGATCATTGCTTTCGGCCAAATGTAAAAGACGTGAAAACAAAACCAATTCAAATTCAAATCTAAAATCAGATGGAACACAGGAATGCTTTTTTTAAAAACCATCTGCTACTAACACAACTGGGCCAGTTTACAGAGGTAATTGCAGAGGGATATGTCACTCACTCTCTATTTAAAAATTTGGAAGAGACCCCGCAGGCACTATGAGACAGGGCTTGAGGAGTCTAAGGCCTGATTTGTTGCTGTTCCAATGGTGCCAGGCACCCAGTGCAAAGCGTGTTCAAACAGTGTTGTTGCTATCTGGGCACCAATGTGGTTTAGCAAGCAAGTGCAGGCAAGGAACTTTTTTTAAAAATGAAAATGCTGCCAAACTATGAAATGAACTGACAAATCTTATTTTTTTAATATATTTATATTTAGTGAATCTGTGAAAGTCCTTGTCACAAACACAGTAAAAGACGTTTCTGAGGACACTCTGGTGAAGAGCTTAGTACTAGAATCAAAGCATTCTTTAGCACTAGAATCCTGTAACTAGAATCCTGTAACTAGAATCCTGTATACACTCACAACTCCCTCAATCTTCTCCATTCACTTCTACCCCTTGCAGTCAACAACATGGAGTCTCAAAGGACATCAGGTGAATCTGAGGGAGAGAGAGAGAGAGAGAGAGAGAGAGAGATCAGGTAAGGATGAGCCACATGGAAACAGTCGTCAACAGCCTGAAGGATGTTAATCATTAAACATATTTACTTGGTTGTAAGGTTAGGGGTAGCAAGGGGATGTGGTCACGAAAAGGAAGAGAAGAAAGGGAGAAAGGGGAGTGGATTTAAAGATGCAGAAAGTCAAATCCATACTTGTTGGAGGGCTCCACACCCACCAGGTGATGTTCAGTGCTTACTCCTGGCTCTGTATTCAGGATCACTCTTGACCTGGCTCATGGGACATGTGGGGTGCCAGGAATCCAACTTAGGTCAGTCACATGCAAGGCAAATGCCCTACCTACCATATTATCATTGCTCAGGCTCAGTTTTTTTGTGTTACTACCAAAAGAATATACCACAATGTACCCAAAAAAGTATAGCAAAAATTAAATACCAAAAAAGTATACATAAAAGTATACACCTACAAGATGGTCGGACTTCTTTGTCAAGACCCTGAACAAACAGTTTGAGACTCTTTGTATTCTTGAAGCAAGCAGATGCCATTGGGCTACACTGGCACATGATAGGGTCAAATGGAAATGTTACTGGTGCCTGCTCAAGCAAATTGATGAATAACCAGATGTCAAGTGATCAAGTGATCAAGTGATCAAGTGATACATAAATCATGTGCTTTGATTTGCTACTTTCTTTCTCCACTCCCAGACTACTTTAAGGACAGCTGATTTAATAGCTAGGACACTAATTCTGTGCCAGCTCTTACTATTCTTTTAAGGTGTTTATCATCACGTGTTCCTGGGGAGTGCAAATCCGAACTGCTGCTGACAGCTCAGTAGGCTCAAACAAAGCAAGCTTCCACTTCTCTGCTTGACCCACCTCAGCCGCCAGTGCTCAAGGAAATGCCTGACCCAGATCAGGCCAGTCCCAACCTCAGCACAAACAGGTCTGTCACCTTTCGCCCCAGAAAAGAAATTTAGGAAGAGGCAAAATGGCGAAGCAAGAAAATTTTTATTGAAACTTATTTAGAAAGATGTGAAAGGAGAGAGAAGGAGAAGTGTGTGTTCAAGAGAGAACACAAGCTTCTCCAGAGTGGAAACAGGCAAGCAGAGAAACATATGGACAAGCAAGGGAGATACATGTTCTAGGAAGGATCTGGGCCTGAAGAGCAAGCCACGCTCAACTGTTACTCAGGCTTCCCAGGATGCTCTACACAGGGCAGCCAGTGCACATATTTACTAAGTGTCATGGCCAGGAGCAGGGAGGGCTTCTTGGTCACACTGTGAGAGTATTCAACTGCCACAACTACCGCTTGCTAGCTATTACCTAGGCACATATAAGCTGTTTCTCACATTCTTCCATAGTATATTAGGCAATTAAATAAAGACTGATGTGTAGGAAATGCTCAGTAAATACTATCATTACCATTAACTACAACTTGCTACCTTTTATTTAAAAACAAACAAATAAAACCTTTTTTATGCTCTAGAATAGAATGCTGTTCCTAAGTAGTAAAGCAAAAACACTTTCCTCACACACAATGATATATGATCATATCTAAAGCAGAGTCATCATCAAAATTATGTCTCTTGGGTTGGGATGTAGCTCAGTGGTAAACTGTGCCTTGCGTGTCTAAGGCCCTGGGTTCAATCCTTGACACACTCCAAAAATGAATGTCTCCGAAAACAATAGATAAATATTGTGTGACTCACAGTGAATACTGTGTAGCCACCAGATGGAAAGCATGTTACTTTACAGGTATCTGTGACAAGAAGAAAATACTCTGGACATTTAGTTCTGGAAATTTAGTTCTAAATTTCTAGATTTCTAAATCTAGAAATTTAGAACTAAAGTTCATTTTCAGCTGTTCTACCCTTAACAAAAACAAGACTTTGCTATCATTTTTCTCTTGTCTCCCTCTACTTCCAATACCTTCATATATATAACAGGAAGATTGATTAACAACGTAATCCAATAAAATTTTTCTCTACAAAGAGATAGAGAGAAAGAGAAAGAAATGAAGAACCTGCCATGGAGGCAGGCTGAGGGAGGGGGAGGGAATCAGGGACATTGGTGGTGGGAGATGGGCACTGGTGGAGGGACGGGTGTTGGAGCACTGTGTGACCGAAACCCAAATATGAATATCTTATGAATATCTTTGTGTATCTCATGGTGGTATAATAAAATATTTTTAAAAAATTTCTCTACAATGGTAATGTTTCCCATGCATGACAGTCACTAGCCTTAATGGTTCTAATTGTATTTAAGTGCAAGTAAAATATTTAAATACTCATTGTATTTAAGTGCAACTAAGGAACCACATTTAAAATTTTCATTTTAGCTGGCTTGTACAGCCTTTCTGGAAAACAATATGGACTTTCCTCCAAAGACTAGAAATTGAACTCCCATTTGACCCAGCCATACCACTCCTGGGAATCTACTCTTGGGAAACCAAAAATATGCAGCGGAAACACCATCCCTACTTTTATGTTCATAGCAGCATTATTCACAATAGCCAGAATCTGGAAGCAACCAGAGTGCCCGAAAATTGATGACTGGATAAAGAAGCTTTGGTACATCTACACAATGGAATACTATGCAGCTGTTAGGAAAAATGAAGTTATAAAATTTGCCTATAAATGGATGAACATGGAGAAGATTATGTTGAGCGAAATTAGCCAGAAGGGAGAGAGACAGATACAGAATGACTGCATTTATTTGCATGGCATAAATATATGTGTACATATTATGATACTAATATCCAAGGTCAAGTGAAACATATATCAGGAGGTCTTGTCAAAGGTGGAAATTATCACAAACATGTGGGAGTCAGAGGTTAGGTAAGACAGAAAATGGAACAGGGTGCTAATAATTGTCGAGGGTACTAATGCCAACCTAGAACTGAGCATTGAATAGAGGCAAAAAGGCTACACATGACAACCTTTTAATGTATGTTCTGTAATCCATAGTCTGGAAGGGAAGGAAAAGAGAAAGAGAGAGAAAGGGAAAGAAATAAAGAACCTGCCATGGAGGTGGACTGGGGAAGGGGGAGGGAACCGGGGATGTTGGTGGTGGGAGATGGGCACTGGTGGAGGGACGGGTGCTAGAACACTGTATGACCAAAACCCAAACATGAACTTTTTAATTGTATATCTTTTTATTTGTATATCTCACGGTGGTATAATAAAATACTTAAAAAAAATAAAATAAAATTTTTATTTTATTCATTTCTAATTAATTTAGAAAAATTTCGTTAGCAACTTATGGTATTGGTCAGGGCAGATATTTCTAAGATTTTTTTCTTTTTTGGGGGGGGTCATGCCCGCAATTTTCAGGGGGCAGGAAAGAGTGGGGGTGGAGCCATACCTGGAAACTTACCTGCTCAAGGGCTATCACGGCTCTGCACTCAAGAGCTGCTCACAGCAGTGCTCTGGGTACTATGTATTGTGCCAGGGATTGAATCTGACTTGACCTCATGAAAGGCAAGATCCTTAAAACATGTGCTATTGTACAATCCCAAGAGACTTTTCTGATTCTATCGTTCTGTGATTCATAAATCTTTAAGTATAAGAGTATGCAAGGAGCTGGGTGGGGAGAAATAGCATCATAGAGGACCTTAAAGATGCTCTTAATCAGTTTCTGGAGTGTGTAAAGTTTGAAAGGTACTAAAAGCAACTGCCTAATGGGGCTGGAGCGATAGCACAGCGGCTAGGGCATTTGCCTTGCATGCTGGCCGATCCGGTTCAATCCCTGGCATCCCATATGGTCCCCCGAGCACCGCCAGGAGTAATACCTAAGCAAATGAGCCAGGAGTAACCCCTGAGCATCGCGGGTGTGACCCCCACAAAAAAGCAACTGCCTAAGAAAAGGCGTTTAGGAAAAACACAGAGCTTAAAAAACTAGGAATGATGGGACCTGGGAGGAGAGGAGTATTCTACTGATTCCCAATAATATTTTCCAAGTCCTTGATTTACACCAAATTTGCAGAACTGCACATTTGGAAAACTGATAGACAATACTAATAATACTTAATAAGTATCTGTTATGACTAACTCACATAATTCACAAGGTTCTGTAATGCTGCTACAATTTTATTGTTTACCTCCAAAAGAAAAGTGAGACAGAGGAATGTTAAATAACTGACCCCAGGAAGCTAGACAATGAAGAATGGGCTGAGTAATGAACCTATATAATTAGCTAGAGTTTTACTTTGTTTTAAAGGAAAGCATCCTCCATAATGGAGAGAGAAGAGCACTCAAACAGTATAAATAAAGCTTAAAGAATGTTTGTACAGAGGACACACCCCTATCATTTCCAGAGCATTACCCACATTGGGCCCCATTATCACTGCTCAGACTCCCCAAGAAAGAATATCCACTATGCTGATTTCTTGAGTGTGTGTTTGTGTGTGTGTGTGTGTGTGTGTGATTTGAGGGCCACTCCCAGTGGTGCTTGGGGGCTTGTGCCTGGGATTTACTCTTGGAAGTGCTCAGGGCACCATATAGTACAAAGGATTGAACTAGGTTCCTCTGTAAACAAAGTATGTACTCCACCTGCTAAGCAATCTTTCTGGCCCCTTTGTTGTTTTCTGCATTACGGATTAGCAGAGTTTTTACTTTAACTATTGTGTCTTTTATCCCAAAAGACGATATTTAAAAAGCACACCCTTGTAGCCAAGAGTGAAAAGTAAATGTATGCACATAATAACAGAGCAAAAGTTATATGGTGATCTCAAATCTGCTAGTAGTTAAAAATAGATAATGCATTGATTGGAGAGGCTCTCACTCCAGATGTACTGGGTATTCAACACTGGAGAGAGAGAGAGAGAGAGAGAGAGAGAGAGAGAGAGAGAGAGAGGCTTAGAACTCTGCCTCACACAGTATTTGAATCTTTCTGCTAGTCACCAAACAATACGGAAGAAGACTGGCTAAATGGTGTCCACGGTGTTGAGAGGCCACAGTGCTGACGGCAGTGTCAGCACCCAGGAAGGGGTTGGGAAGGTGGCGAGAGGTGCCTGGGCTCTAGCCCCTACACCCCGGGAGAGAGGTGCCTCTGCTCTATCCCCTAGGATTTCAGCAGAAAGTCAAAGCCTCCTTTGAGTCTCCTGGAATTTTGGAGAGGTGACAATTAGCGCTCATTGCATGGCTTCTCCCTAAAAATAACTTCATGAACAATTTCCAAATACCATTCCTATAAGCAGAAACTGAAGGCTTCAGGTTGAACGCAATCCGAGATTACAACATGAGATGGGATATGTGGGAATATCCCATGGACAGAATAAAGAGAAAGAGAAGGTCACCAAGGAACCCCACCCCAGCTAATGAGGAGTGGATTGCCCTCTACCAACAAGCAGCTGAACAACTCTCACTCATGTTTTCCAGAGCAAGGAAGAGGGTGATGCAAGTAAGGGAAAAGTCCAGGATTATTTCCGACAAATATATTCTGAAAGATCTACAAACAATAGATACACTGGCTAGGAGAACAGCTTCCATATACTCATATACTAAGAGCTGAGGAACTTCTACACTGCCACCCAGACATGTGTAAATATGCCTGGGGAGACTCAGCAACTACCCTCCAACTCAAAGAGAATGTATGTGGAAGTGAAACAAACACACCCACGTTTTGCTTTTTCCAAAGGAGATTTAATCTCCTCCCCTTGAAATACACATGCTCATATGACCCTCAGGAATTGTGCAAACCTACAAATATGCCACAAGGTCAGGTCGGCTGTTCAGACACAGGGTCTCTCCTGATGCTGAGAAAGTACAGGGAAGCCCTCAGGAACTGAGCCATCTTTCTGTTTTTCTTTTCCAAGCTCAGTTCTCACACTAGCTGGAGCTATTGCATCTACTGTACAATGAAAACATACTGTGGGAAAAACTGAAATTGCATCTCTGGGGAGGAGAAGGGGTGCATTATCTCCTATTACCCAACTCCATCCTACCCTACCAGTCTCACCCATCCTTGCATCAAGTTGACAGAGCTAATGGAGCAGAGCTGACCCCGGGTGGCCCAATCTATTTCTTATAAACAGTGAGTGAGAATAAGCAGTAAACAGGACTTC
The DNA here is from genome assembly GCA_021461705.1 of Cryptotis parvus. Classification (NCBI taxonomy): domain Eukaryota; kingdom Metazoa; phylum Chordata; class Mammalia; order Eulipotyphla; family Soricidae; genus Cryptotis; species Cryptotis parvus. The sequence continues at coordinate 27,731 of JAJIBD010008650.1, read as the reverse complement.
CAACCACTGAAAAGCGACTGGATTGTGTGGAGGGTTGCAGCGAAACCTAAGTCCAGAGAGGGAGACTAGTGTGCACTGAACCAGAAGAGTGGCCTCAGCTTTTTTTTTTTCCTGTAAATGAGCAACAGGCAGAGACTCCCAGGAGCTTGGCAATGCCAAAGAAAAAGAGCAGTCAGACTTAAGCAAGGAAATTTTGCATAGCTCAGAAAGTCTGACTTGATGAAAAGTCCAAGCGAGAAAAAAAAATCCCTCTTCTAGACAGAGAAGTTTAGACACCTGAATCCATAACTCCCAACCTTTCCTTGCCATAACATGACTTGAGTGTACTTGAACTTGGCAGTCTTCCCATTCAGATCTGTGTCTTTGACCAGCCACAGAGCAAAATCCAAAGCTTCCTCTTTAGACTAGGTGGCACATACCCAAGCCTGCTTTGTAGGAAGCAAACGTTTCTGCAATGATCTGCTCCCTCAAGCCCTTGCAATACTGTCAGAAGGTTCATCAGAGGCAGCATGTTATTGTTTCTGCCTCTGCAGTGGAGGACATGTTGTAAAGGCATATGTTCTTAGTTTTCTCTTCCTATAACCAAGATCTCTCTGCCCTCTACCCTGTTCTCTGCTTCAAGGGACTGGAAGCAAGACTCTGCCATTCATTCACTCATTCATTCGCATCTTACACAGTTCCTACTGTGTGTTAGGCATAGCTCTAGATGGTGAGAATATAGTTTTACTAAGCAGATAAAGTGACTCCCTTTAAAGAGTTGCTTTATTCTAATGTGCAAGAAAGAAAAGTAAGTAAAAGGATCAGTGAGTATCAGTCTCATAGATGGTGCATAAAATTTAAAGTTGGAGCCGGAGAGACAGTACAACAGGTAGGAGGGTACTTGTCTTGCACACAGCTGACCCAAGTTCAATCCCTGGCATCTCATATGGTCCCCCAAGCACTTCCGGGAGTGATTTCTGAGTGTAGACCCAGGAGTAACCCCCTGAACATAGCCAAGTGTGACTCCCAAACAAACAAAATTTAAACAGCAAAAGGGACAAAGAGTTAATATAGAAAGGAGAGACAGAAAATGTTCCAAGGGATGGCATTAAAGCTGAGACCTAATAATGAGAGAAAGAAACACACGTGTCACGGAGAGGGGGAAAACATCCAGGAAGGAATGGTGGTAGGAACAGAAAGAACAAAGGAGAGAAGATCGAATTCTAAGCAACTGACAAGCAGAAATAGGAGCAGCAGCAGGGGCTGCCTTTTCCCTATGGTCCGGGGTATGGAGATAGGTGGGTTTGATCACACGCCACTTCACCTAGTACAGGCCCTCGGCGGGCCAAACTCACATGTTCACCTCCATAGCCTCTATTTCCTCCCCTCCCCAAGGCTTCCTTCCTTCCTTCCTTCCTTCTTTCTTTCTATCTTTCTTTCTTTCTTTCTTTCTTTTCTTTCTTTCTTTCTTTCTTTCTTTTTTCTTTCTTTCTTTTCTTTCTTTCTTTCTTTCTTTCTTTCTTTCTTTCTTTCTTTCTCTCTTTCTTTCTTTCTTTCTTTCTTCCTTCTTTCTTTCTTTTTCTTCTTTCTTTCTTCTTTCTTTCTTTCTTTCTTCTTTCTTTCTTTCTCTCTCTCTCTTTCTTTCTTTCTTTCTCTCTTTCTTTTCTTTTTTTTCTTCTCTCTTTTTTTTTTTTTGGGCCATACAAAGTGATGCTCAGGGGTTACTCCAGGCTCTGCACTCATAGGGAGTTGTTCTGCTTCTTCGGCTGGGTTATGCCTGCTAGAGTGAGTTCATGATTTTCCCCTTAAGGGACAGTCTCTGCTTTAGACACCCGAGGAAAAAGATATTTGACTGTGAAGAGCCCATTTAAATGTCATCTCCTCTTAGATGGCTACACTGTGTTCTGTGGAACTAGAAACAGAAGGTGTAATTCTGTTTCTTAATTGGTTTAAAACACCCATTTTATTTTTTATTCTAATTTTATTTTTTTATAAATATTTTATTATACCACCGTGAGATATACAATTACAAAGATGTTTATATTTGGGTTTTGGTCATACAGTGTTCCAGCACCCATCCCTCCACCAGTGCCCATCTCCCACCACCAATGTCCCTGGTTTCCTCCCCCTCCCCCAGCCCACCTCCATGGCAGGTTCTTTATTTCTTTCCTTTCTCTCTATCTCTTTCTCTTTTCCTTCCCTTCCAGATTGCGGATTATACATAAAAGGGTTGTCATGTGTATCTTTTGCCTGTATTTAATGCTCAGTTCTAGGTTGGTATTAGTACTTTTGACAATTGTTAGTACATTGTTCCATTTTCTGTCTTACCTAGCCTCTGACTCCCACACGTTTGTGATAATTTCCACCATTTATTGACAAAACCTCCTGATACATGTTTCACTTGACCTTGGATATGCAGTCATTCTATATCTGTCTCTCCTCTCTGGCTAATTTCACTCAACATGATCTTCTCCATGTCCATCCATTTATAGGCAAATTTCATAACTTCATTTTTCCTAACAGCTGCATAGTATTCCATTGTGTAGATGTACCAAGCTTCTTTACCCAGTTATCGATTCTCGGGCACTCTGGTTGTTTCCAGATTCTGGCTATTGTGAATAATGCTGCTATGAATATAAAAGTAGGAATGGTGTTTCTGCTGTGTATTTTTGGCCTCCCAGAGTAGATTCCCAGGAGTGATATGGCTGGGTCAAATGGGAGTTCAATTTCTAGTCTTTGGAGGAATATCCATATTGTTTTCCAGAAAGGCTGTACCAGCCGTCATTCCCACCAACAATGGATGAGTGTCCCCTTTTTCCCACATCCAAACCAGCACTTGTTGTTATTGCTCTTTTGGATATGTGCCAGTCTCTGTGGTAAAACACCCATTTTAAAGGCTGCTGATTTGCTTGCTGAGCTACAGGGACCTACCACACTCATGGTAGGAAAGAGAGGTTGCCTTAAGGCATTACATACTCCTGAGGATTCATTTATATGCATCCACCTTCAGAAAGCCTGGTAGAAGAGGCAAAAAAAGGAGGGGTAAGGATTTTTAAGGACTGTAAGAACTATGGCAGAGACATCAGCTGAGCCAAGTTTGCACTTTGGGGTTGTGAGGGTGTCAGGTGTACTTTGTAAATGTATGTCTGGGTTTATAGAGTAACTACAGTGCCTGCTAAGAAGAAATTGAAGGAACTGATGAAAGAAACAAATTTGCTACCCCTGAGATGAAGATTGGGAGGAACACTATGAGTAAAATGGTGAAGAAATTTCACCACTCTTCATAGAAAAAATCAGAATGGATGGCAGACTGTTGTGAGCAGAGGGGCTGTTAGAGGTGGGGAATTGTTTGTTTTTCTATTAGTAACAATAATGCAGTGACTTGATTCTTGATCTATAGCTTCCCATCTAACAGTCACAGATTTCTTCCTACATATGGAAACCAAGTTCTTATCTGCAAGAGAGATACTAATAAATTCAGAACTTGCTTGTCCTGTTAATATCAAAAAATCAACTCTGGGACTTGGTAAGCATTTCTGGAAGGACATCTTGGGAAGACTGTCCCATCCCATTGTCATGAACCCATGGAAGTTCGGGGTTGTTCAACCTTAAGGAAGAGACAAAACACCGGCAGTATCCAATGCTTAAAGGTTAAATTCACAAGATCCATAATGTTTGGCCTGTCTACATAACTACCTCATTCTTAAGAACAGAGAAGGTTTATGATCCAACTCTTTTCTCTTGCAGAGTGGTACAAGGAGCAGAGTGACTGGCACATAGTGAAGTTGAATAAACATGCACTGAACAGACAAATGACGAGTAAGGAAGGGGAAAGAAAAGCAGATTCAGCCATAAGGTAAGTCTGGGTTCAGAGCTTTCCAATACTTTACTGAGTCTATTATGGCAAATGCTGCACCTATAAAGCTATACATAACTTTGATCTTCCCAAGGTAGGTCTTTCTGCTTGTCAACCTGTTTTTCCACCAAGGAAAGAGCTCAACAGTTTACTGATGAATCCACTATGAACTGGACCTTTACATAGAATGAGGTAAATTTAATAGAGGAGATACTCTGCATTGCTGACCGCCTTCACACAGAAAAGCAATCACAGACTGAAAACTGGTAACCCACTGCTTCTGATTCTCACAACCAAATTGAGACTAAAACCTTAAGAGTATAAGATCAAAGTTTTAAAATTCTAGAAAAACAACTAACTTCTAAAATTCCCACTGACTTCATTCAACAGCTAAAATGTTCATAATTGCTATTTTAATTACTGGGAGGAGCAATGGATTTTTTTATTTAATAGACATGAGAATGAGTCCTGGCTCTGCTTGCAACTAAATTCGTGATATTTGAAGATACTTAGACACTTGAAACCTTCAACATCAAACCTGTGAAAGGAAAATAATAGTTAACTTGCAGTGTTGCTGTGAAGATTAAATGAAATTATGCATGTCCAATAACTTTGTAAAATACTGAACACTGCATGAACTTAAACAGTTTCACGATGCATTTGTTATTATAATTATAATGGAATCAACCAACATACCTACAACTTACTTGCTTTTATTGTTATTACTGAATAATATAGCCAAGAATAAATGCTTAATTTTATTAAGTATATGTATTCTAAACATAAAATTGCTTAAGATCCTTAATTGTCATTAATCAGTTATGGCAAATGGGTAAATCCCTAGAGGAATCACAGATAAAGAGTGAGAATTTTTATAATTTATTGTCTTTCACATTTCACTTTCTAAATTGTCCTCAAAATATTGGATCCTTGTGGACATCCAGACTTTGCAAAAAATCATTTTGCCAGAAGGAAAGGTCCTTCTAGGCAGAACAAGGTCAGAAACTATAAATATAGCAATGGACAGTGTTGATATTAAAAATTCCAAATGTCAACAAATCTTCAATCCAACAAATATATTAAATCAAGTTAAAAAACAGATTTAACTATCAGGGGTAAATTATAGCAAAGGGAAAAGAAAAAGTGCTAAACTTCTGCATTCACAATTTTTCAAATTAAAAAATATGAGGTGCCAATGCAGAAAACGGTCAAATAATATCTAAAAGTAACTCATATGAGATGAAACATAAATGACCAATAAGAAAAAAAAAATGCCTAGTCTCCTGAGTAATTAGAGGAGTGCAAACTAAAAACAACAAGATGCTATTTTTCACTTATCCGATGGGCAAAGGTTTAAAAGAATGCTAATACCCATTGTTGGCAAGGGTGTAGGAAGTGGGTACTCTCATTAACTGCTGGTGGGAATTAATTTTGGTACAACTTTCCTGGAGGGCAATTGGCAAGACTTTAAAAAAATCTAAAATATGCAAACTCTTTGACCCAACTACTCCACAGCTAGAAATTTACTCTAAATACACCATGCCACAAATGTTCAGGATGTCTGTGCAGTTTGGTGCTTATAGAGCTATTTATTATCCCCAAAATCTAGATACAATTTAAGTATCTAGAGGATTCTTTGACTAACTGATGTAACATACATAGAGGAGAACGTTGCAGTAAAAGATGTCAGTCTCATTACTGACGTAAAAATATATCTATAATTAAAAACAAAACAGCAAAAACTATCAATCTGGTTACTTCCACAGGACAAGATTAGGGGTAAAATCCACTCTGTAATTTTCTCAATTGTTATCCTCATGCTTTTATATATGAAGCATATAATAACAACTAATTTCATATTAAGAGATAAAAGCTATTTCCAAAAGTTTCTTTAAGCAATTTGACTATACTTACAATAATTGTTTTATATCATTACATTCTAAAATATGACTCCCTTCACTCTCAGTAGATCCCAATAGAGAGATACTCAAGACAATTCCAACCCAATATTCTCCCTGGGAGAGCTTGCTTTCATTACCTCTCTCACAACATGATATTCTTACCAAAAAACCAGCTGAAATAATGAATCATTCTCACGAATTTCTATCCTTCCCTAAGCATTTTCTCTTTCTTTTTTTACTTGTCCGCTGCTGAGCAAATCTTAGCACCAAATAGAAGAACCCAATTGCCTAAAATATGCTTTTCACATAGGTTATTTGTCCTTTCTCCAACTTTTCTATGCCTATTTCTGAGGCAACCAAGGGTCCATGACTGGAGAGTCTTTATTCAAACACAGCAGTGTAATCCCATTTTAAAAATCCATCAGTTCAACCACAAATGTACTAAGTATGATAGAGATATGGCCAATCAAATCAAGCACACCCTTTAAAAATCCAGGCTCTAGAACAACACGACAGATTTCAATTCTGGTTTTACTTACTAGCTCTATAACTTTCACAAATTACTCTAAGCCTCAGTTGTCCCATCTATAAAATAAGCATATTAATAATATATTCTTCTAAGGATTGTCATAAAGATGAAAAGAGCAATCACATGTAAAAACTTAGCACAATGCCTGACATGTAGTTAACATCCAAGAATGCTAGTCATTAGCATTATCATTTGTCTTAATTATCTGTCCTTGTGTAATTATTCTGGTTTCTGTAGGTCAGGAATCTGGGGGTGGCTTGGCTAGCTTCTCTGGCCCTGGGTCTCACAAGCAGTAATCATGTTGTCAGCTAGGACTGAAATCATCCACAGGTAAATGAGGGAAGAAGGTGCCAGTTCTAAGCATAGTTAAGTAACTAAGATCTCTCATGGCTACTGGACTTAGGACTTCAGTTTCAGACCCAAGTTCTTTGCTACATGGCCTTCTTCATAAGGCAATTTGGTTTATGGCAGCTTCACTATGAAAGCAGGCAGGCAGGCAAGAGGATAAAAGGCAATGGCAAATGCAAACAAAATGGAAATCTTAGGCTTTAATAAACTAGTCTTGAATATGATAGTCCATTACTTTCACTATTTTCTCCTTCTGCGCAAAGCATTCAAGCCCGCCTACTTACAAGCAATGGTTACACAAGGGAGTGAATACATTGGGATTGTTGTGGGACACTTTAGAAACAGCCTGCCATACCATTGCCCAAGCTCTTTAAGAAAATACCAACTTTCTGTTTATTTGGTTGGGATGGGTTGCTTAGGAGGTAGGTGTGGAGATCATTCCTGGCACTTCTCAAGGGGGCATAGATGGTGCCCTGTATCAAAGCGAGGTCAGTTACATGCAAGTCACCAAGCACCTGGAGGTCCTGGACTATCTCTCCAGCCTAAATACTAACCTTTGAGAACTATATTATCTGGCTAGTACAAACTTTTGTAAACCCAGAGAAACAGAAATGTGTCTAATTGGAGAAAATGGGTGATTGTGTCTGAGTTCCTACAGTGAAGGAGTAGGTGAGAGAGTCCTCCCGCCTGAAGCAGAAGAGCGGCTGCTGCAAAGCACACCTTGTGTCCATGGGAAATAAACAGAAGTATTTTGTTTGGTTTGTTTTACAAATATAATCTAACTATTACCCTTTACAATGTTTTTGACTAGCTTAGAAGGAAGAAATAGAAATTTAAAATAAAATAAAAAGAAGAAAGTATATGATTAAAATTCTAAAAGAACTATAAAGTAGCCATGATACCTAAATACAATTGGAAACAAACAAAAAAAGTAATATAAAAAGATTAATAAAATGAAGAACTGGTTGTTTGAAAGAATAAGATTGACAAACCCTTAACTGGACTAAAAAAATAAAGAAAATCCTAATAAACAGTATCAGAAATTAAAGGGAGACGTTACAAGGCACATTTAACGCTTCCTTTAAAATATTCCTGGAATACTTTATAAAAAGGAACTCCTCTTTTAAGCCGTCCCTAGATCTTGTTTATTGGTAACAGATAAAATGAAGCACACTAGTTTATAGTTACAACTCTCTTCAAGGATAAAAGTTGTTGGTCCAATAAAAAAAAATTCAAGACCACCCTTCAAAAGGATGATTTTTTTTCAGTTGCCTCACAATTCAAAGATATGATTTTTTTAAGTGTGGATAACAATGGCAGCATTACAAAAAATATTTGACAAGCACCCCCACGCCAAGCAATGCTTTGAAGGAAACGACTGTCGTTTTTTAACCAGAGCTTTTTATTTTAAAAATGTGTTTTCTTGATTTGTTGATGCTTGGAGGCTACTCTCAGCTCAGTGCTTGGGGAAACATTCAAGAGATGAAACTGGGGCTCTCACTGGGAAAGCGTGACCTCCGTTCCTTTCCGCACCCTGGCCCTTTGTAAAATAATTTTAAAAAGAGAAACTCACCCAGTCTTTTACTGTAATCATTCCTCTTTCAGCTGGTACATGCATAAAGTTATAATTGTATTATCATTCCTTGAGTGCTATTTTATCTTTTATTTCTATAAGTTGTGATAATTTTGTAAATTTTGATAGAAATTAATTGAAGAATTTGGAAAACCAGAAAATAAAGAAAATATAATCATTATCATTCTATCTAAGATATTAGGTAATCATTTTAACTTGTGTCTTAGGCTTTTTGGGTGACATTTTAGTTCAATTTTATTGGTTTTCCATAGGTTTAGTGTTCTATAAAGGTAATTTTCATATATTAACTTGAAAACGATGCTTCCAATGAAGCTGAGAAGGCCCAACAGGTTGAGAAATAACATATAGGAAAATTCAGTAGACCATTAGTTAAGTCCCATATTCATCTTGTATTGAAACGATAATGGGAGGGAAATTGTATTATAGAATTTTATTAACAGTCAAATCTCAGGCAGCCAATGCCAAATACAGGCCTGCCATTGGCTTTGGGGCTCACCCTATGAACTGAGCAGCAGAGCCTTTCCCAGCTGAAGAAGCTGAGCCCCATAGAACACAGCAGGCCGAGGCCTTTCTTTCAAGGCAAACTGGCCTTGTGTAAAGAACCAGGGATGCCATCAGCTTTCCTATCAGAACAGTTTGTCGTGGGACAAACTTCCATTCACTGAGCCATGGCCAAATCCAACCAATCCAGGTAGCATTTGGGTTCCAGGCAACAGGAGGGAAGGGGTACTCCAATATTGGAAGACTACAAGGGTCACCATTTCCCCGAGGGCTGAGTTCAGGAAGAGAGCATTCGTAACCAATGTGTTCCAGAGTTTGGAAATCTAAGGTAAAGTTTACTCACTAACGATTACACTTGGGGCTAACCCCAGTTTCTGTTATGCAACTTCACTTCTGAGAATTACCTGCATTTGGCTGACCCTGTCTCCATTCCCGGCACCACATCTGGTTCACTGAGCACCAGTAAGCGTGGACCCCTGAGCAGAGACAGAACTAAGCCCTGAGCATAGTCAGCTGAACCCTGACCCTCTACCACATATCCCAAAATACACTTTTTAAAAAATAATTACCTATAGGGGCGGGCGGTAGCCCAGCGGGTGGGTGTTTGCCTTGCCGCTGCCGGCCTGCTGGCCCAGGTTCGATCCCCGGCATCCCATATGGTCCCCGAGCCTGCCAGGAGGTAACTCCTGAGTGCAGAGCCAGGAAAACCCCTGAGCATCGCCGGGTGTGACCCAAAACAAAAAATAAAAATAAAATAAAAATAAAATTACCTATATAGCACCTGTTGTTGCCAACTAAAAAGAAATTTAAAAAGCATTTTCACTTTCATGATAAAAAGGCAAAATGTGAGGGCCAGGGTTGTTGTTCGGTAACATAATGCACGTCTTTTTTTTCCGATTACTTTCTATCATTTAATTTTTTAATTTTTTTTTTATTATACCACTTATTTAGAGGTGACTACAAGAGTATGCCACCCGCATGGCAGAGCCTGGCAAGCTAACCGTGTCGTATTTGATATGCCAAATACCAGTAACAATTATAGACCTCATTCCCATGACCTGATGGAATGGTTTGAGGGCTCTTTATGTTCCTGGGCGAGCAGATGCCCTTGGGCTCTACTAGCATGGGACAGGACATATGGAGATGTTACTGGTGCCCGCCGAGCAAATCGATGATGAACGGGAAGACAGTGATACAGTGATTATACCACTGTGAGATATACAGTTACCAAAGTGTTCATATTTGGGTTTCAGTCATACAGTGTTCCAGCACCCATCCCTCCACCAGTGCCCATTTCCTTCCACCAATGTCCCATAAATTCCCCCTTCTCCAGCCTGCGTCTATGGCAAGCAATTTTCGCTTTCTCTCTCTCTCTTCTTTCTCTCTCTACACTCTCTGTGTCTCTCTCTGCCCCTCTCTCTCTTTTTCTCTCCCTTCTTTTTACACACTGTGGCTTGCAATATATACAGTTAGAGGTTATCATGTATATCCTTTTGCCTACTTTCAATGCTCAGTTCTAAGCTGGTATTATCATTTACAATAATTATTAGTACACTGTTCCTTTCTCTGTATTGCCTAACCTCTGACTCCCCATATTTGCAGTAGGTTCTACCAACCAACAAGACCTCCTGATCCACTTTTGTCTGGCCTTGGATATTGGTATCATGCTACTTTTTTATATCCTGTAAATAAATGCAGACATTCTATATCTGTCCTTTTCCCTCTGGTAATTTCACTCAACATGATCCTCTCCATAATGCATGTCTTCTTATCTGGACTCAAACCTAATCTCTGCAAAAAGCAACAACCAAAAATACAGGCAAAAATGAAAGTGCTAATAGTGTTCAGCTATTGATTATGCATCAGTGAGGTCAGTGCTTTTGACTCCTTCCCCAGGAATGTTAAACAGGATCTATATCTAAGGAATCATTCCTTTTTTTTCCTATACTTCAACATGATTTTAGGTGCTCTATTTGGTATGGTTTGGTAGATTATTGGGAGGTCTGAGACACTAGAAAACTTCCCACATAAACGAACAACTGCTTCTTTAAGCCTTTTCAACTTAAGATTTCACATGAATGTTCTCATTACAGGTAGTAGAGGAAAACCTCTGCATGACACAAATTATTCCAGTCACATTGCAATCCATATGCAACCGGAAAGGGCATTTCCTCTTTGCCATCTTCCTGTTTGCTCTTTGTTACGTATCACTGCTCCAGCGTCCATTCACAAAGCTGAATGCTGACTCAATGGGCTGGAACAGAGTGGAAGTTAATCCATTTTAGGGAGGCAGACCTGGGAAACACAAGTCTACGATGAAGGTTTAAGTGACAGAACTGGATCATGTATCCAAGGGAGAGCACGTGGTAGAAGAACAAGGCAGAACTCTAAAGAATCCTTCAAGGCAACTGGACACAATGAGAGAGAGAACATAGAAACACATGAGGGGATCAAAATTTTGTTGTTGTTGTTGTTGCTGCTTTGGGTTTTCTTTTAAATTAATTTTTGTTAAAAACACCGTGGTTAGAAAAGAAGTTAGTGTTCCAACTCCACCAAAGTCACCTCCCTCCGCCAATAGCTGCAGTTTCCATCCCAGCCCCAACCTACCCCCTTTGGCACATAACAAATTTACTTTATATGGCTTATCCCAAAAAAAATGTTAAGAACTGGCAAATAGAGTGATCGAAAAATAAATCAGCAAGGGCCAATTAGTGAATGCTATATTATTTTTACCTATGTAAGTAAGAATATTAAAACCATTTAATATGATATAAAATGCCTATTCTCATTTGCACGTATATGCTTTCAATTATGTAATCTTACTAAAGTATATTACATTATATCTTATTTTATACATGTGTCTTGTTATGGTAAAAATCATGTCTTACCTGTCATTAGCACTTTCAAAGCAATTCTGTGTTAATATATTTTGGAATCAACACTTAAAATGCATATCATACCACTTTATTTTTATAAAGACTTCCTTAATATTGAACATTTCTGTAGCAAGTACTTTCTCTTATTTATTTTGGAGTCACTCTTAAACCAACAGAAGCTCCTTTGCTATCTAGAGGGAAAGGGGAAGAGGAGAAGAAGCTAGAATTCTAGGAGAACATGGAAAACGGAATGGGAACAAGGATAGCAAGTGAAAGGAAACAGAGAGGAACATTTCCACAAGGATTCCGTGTCTAATCTGGTAAGTTACAACCTTAGACTTTGGTGACCAAGTCAAGCTCTGAACTAGAGCTTGGCAAGCAGCCTAGGTGTAGAAATTTTTGAATGCATGTCCAAAAGGACCAGTCGCTTGGGAGGTCTTGGAGCCAACTCCAGAAAAGCAGCCTGCAGAGCAAAGGAGACCTGCCCCCACCATATTTCTAATGCAACGAGAGAAAATGATGGCAATTTTCTGCTTCTGGCGGTTAGATCGCTTCATTAGTTTTTTAGCTTTTTTGAATTATTGATGAGAAAAAGTAAATTAGATCCTGTGAACCATCTGGCCTCACACTGAAACAAGGCCAGAAAGGACTTGGTAACAACAGGATAAGTGTTTTTTGTGATGGTCCGTCCCAGGGCTGTGAAGGGACAGAAAGGGCAAAGGGTGCCAGCTCACAGGGCACTCAGGCCGCAGGGATGTGTGACCCTCACAATGACAAACAACAGCTCTCCAAATGACTGTGGACTGTATCTTCTAAAACTCCTATTTATGTTCTCCAAAGTTTATCTTGGTTGACTGTGTAGGTCCTTAGACCTAATAAATTATGGAACTGCATGCCTAGAAAAATATTTTTATGGAAAGAATTGATTGTAATCTGGAGGAAACACTCACTGCCTGAATTCCAACAACCTGTTCTATGATATGGCTGAGTTCTCTCACTCAGCCCAAAGCCAAAGTGCAACTGTGAATAGAAACAGTTCATGCACTCTCTGCAAAGCCAGTCCTCAGCTAAGAAGGTGGCTGATGGACAAAGAGGCTCAGAAAAAAAACTTTCTATCTGGTCATACTTGGAACTTTTTGTTTAGTCTGGAGAAAGCCAAACAATACAGTTCTTAAGTTCTTTACTTTTTCACTTTGGTTTTGTGTACGCTGTGTGCACCAAAAAACTGTCTAAGTACAAAACCAAAGTCTAGAGCCATTTAAAGTCTATTCATGCCGAACAATGCATTAAAATAGTAAGCTGCTATTTTGTAGTTCCTTTTGAGCACAACATGAAGTATCTGGGTACTCACAGGAATTTCCTAAGTAATTTAGCAAGATAATGTTTGCCACCATTTTCCAAATGTTTTAAATATATTTTTTGGTAAGTGGCAGAGCAGAGCCCATTCTTTTTGGTGAAGGTTCTCACCACCTGACTAATTTCCCCTCTCCTTTTTGTCTCCTTCCCCCCAAAGGGTACTGCACAACAAAAAATTTATTTATAGAATGAATACACAGACTCAAATATATATATATATGTATATATGTCAAAACAGTTGGTGTATATATATATATATATATATACACACACACCAACTATTTTGACTTATTTCTTATTTTGTGTTGTTGCTCTAATCTTGGGAGTGTTGGTTCTAGAGAAACTGCCCACCTCAGCATCAGCTCCAGCTGATTCTTAGAGACACACACACACTGATAAGCCAATCAATCACAGTTCACACTCCCCACCTTCTCCCTACAAAAAGGCCCACAAAAGGCTCACACACCAAGCCAATACTCCCCTGCCCTAAACAACCCCAGGTTGGGTACCAGACAACTAAGGACAACATCTATAGTATAGAGCCTATAAAATTATTTAAATTACCCAATCCTAAACCTACACTTACCCAGCTACCTACCCTGCTTCACCTATTAATTTCCCTTAAAAAATTTCAACAAAGATTCTGAGTGATACTAGGCCCACCCCTCTCTACCACTTAACCAATCCTGTTGCTTGCCTCTATAGCCCTCATAACCTCATAGGCTGTGTCTCTTCTTATTTTACTCTTTTTGTGGGGGAGTGGGGGGGAAGTCACCCAGCAGCTCTCAGGCCTAACTCCTAACTCTGTGCTCAGGTATATTTCCTGGCAGGGACTGGAGTAATCACTCATAGTGCAGGCAGTTGAAGTGTTTGCAATATACTGATGCCTGATGCATTCCCTCTGGCTGCACCTCCTGTTTCTAGGGATCTGTGAGTACAGCAGTTTTCAGGCATGACCATTTCTGTGTTTGTGTCTTGCCATAACTGATTTGTACAAATCCTAGGTACTCCTTTCTTTTAATTGAATCACCGTGAGATACAGTTACAAAGCCACCAAAGACCCTTGTTTCCCTCTTACCCCCATGCCTGCTCCCTTAGCAGTTATCAATTATATTGCTTATTACAACATATATCTTGTAGTGTACCATAGTTTCTTTGACCAGTATCATAGTTATCTGTTCTCGAACACTCAGGTTGTTTCCAGATTCTGACTGTTGTGAATAGTGCTTCAATGAACACAGAAGTACAGATGGCACTTTTTTTGCTTTTTTTTTTGGGGGTCACACCCTGAAATACTCAGGGGTTACTCCTGGCAGTGCTAGGGGGACCATATGGGATGCCAGGAATCAAACCCAGGTCGGCTGCATGTAAGGCAAAGGCCTTGCCTGCTGTGCTATGGTCTGGGCCCCAGATGGTATTTCTGCTGTGTGTTTTTACACCCCTGGGGTATTCCCAGAAGTGGTATTGCTGGGTCATATGAAAGAGCAATTTCTAGTTTTTTGGGGGAATGCCCAAATTGTTTTCCAAAATGGATGGAACAGTTATCAGAGCCACATACTGAGAAAAACCCAATAATCATTTATCAGACCCACATTCCGAGAAAACCCAACAATCAAGATACTTTTTGAGGTCACCCTAGGCTTCAGTTCCTAAGGAAGAGAACAGTCTCTCCAAAGAGATTCTTTTTTAGTACTAGTCATGTAAAAACAATTGTGTTTTTATGACTCTTTATTCAAAGTGGATATACATGAATACTGTGAACATCCCAAGGTCAGGCATGGTAGCTCATATTTTATTGCTGTTGCTACAGTTCCTAGCTCAGGGAAGGACATTCTTGTATAAACAATGTTTTACATGATTAAGACACAGTCACTAAAGTGAAAAGTTTGGACCAAGTTATAGGTATACCATTTAGAAAGAAGTTACTCAAGACTTAATTTCCTTAAATGTGAAGTTGGCGTAATGGTATGACATAATTCATAAAAATGAACAATTCAGTAAGTAATACTGGCATTACACTTAGCAAAACTTCTAGAATATAACATATTTAATAAGTATTGTCTGATATTGTCATAATGGTTTGGAGCGATGATTACATTATATATAGTATTTGGGACAAAGTGACTTCTTGTTATGGTAAAATTGCTTATACCGATCCATCACTCTAATAAAAAATCAAAGAAAATACGGATCAATAACTTTCTGTAATATAAACTGAGCTAGACTTTGAATTATTTATTTCATCTCATCCTTAGTACACCACTGTAGAGTAATATCACACTATGAAGGAGATACCTTAGACTCAGAGATCTAGTCACCTAAGATAACCTGAGTTTTACTCAGGACTTAAGCAAAATTCTGATGGGTTTCCGAGCCTGCTGGTCCTTGTCACCTGAGTAAAAATTAAATCCAATAGCCCTGAAAAGTTCAGTTGCTATGAGGATCCTTAGAAACCACCAGAAAGCAGACATGACACAGAAATGTGAGAATATTCAAGATTGCCACTGCAAACTAAGGACACAGAACAGAGACACAGCAGTGAGAGAAAATAAGAGGAGGGGGGAGCAGAGGACACAAGAACTCACAGAATTTAAGGAAGATCCAGCATGACAATATGCAGTGCACACTGAATTTAGCACAAAGACATCACAAGCATTGAGACGGGAAGACCGGGTCCCCTGAATGGTGAGAAAAAGAAAATGGAACTAACAAATTTTTTATGTTGGGGGGGGGGGGGAGATGATAAATAGGGAAAAGTTTAAGTGGGGAAATATGAGCCAGACTAACTAATTAACATGCTTAAGAAGAGAATGCAAAGAATAGAGCAGCGAAATCTATCGAGCTCTCCGGCACAGAGACTTCAGTGGGCTCTAGGGCAGAAGCCTCCACCCTTAAGCAGGTGGCCTCACAGGAGGCTCTCTGGGTGCATCAACTACAACTCTCTGACCCAGTCCCATGCTTCAATCCCAGAGGCAATAAAGTTGATTCTTCCTATCCCAAGGAAAATATTGAGTCACTTGTTCAGGTTTTAAAAAGATCTATGTTGGAAAATGCTAAAAAAATGTTGACAAAGTGCTCAAAAAAAAAAAAAAGCATGAACCAAGAATTTCCTTATATAGCTACATTTTTATTATTTGAACTGGGCATTTTTTCCCAAAGACATATAAATGGCCAATGGGCATTTTAATTATTTTTATTAAGGTACCATGATTTACCACTTTGTTCATAATAGAGTTTCATAGTACAATGTTCTAATATTACTCCAACTATCAGTCAATTTCCCTACACCAATTTCACAGGTTTCCTCCCACCCCTACTTGCCTCCTTGGGAGGCACATTTTTAAGTTTAGTTATAATATTTTGGGTCTCAAGCTTCCAGAATTGTTGGCTCTGTGGTTTAGATTCACACATATACCTCACCTCTACAGCACCAAGGTGCCTTCCTGCTTCTGTCACCTACTGTCAGCGTCTTCTTACACTTGCCCTTTGGTTTCTATCCTTCCCTGTACTCATTTCTTTAATCTGAGGTCAAGAATACTCTAGTTACCCTCCCTTTGCTACCCTGCATTCCCTTGTCATGCTATTCTATATGCCACAGTTAAGTGAGATCATCAATACTTGTTCTTTTCTGACTTACTTCACTGACTTCACTGAATAGGATAGCCTCCAGTTCCATTAAGGTTCCAGAGAATTGCAAGATTTCTCCTTATTTGTAGCTGTATAGTATTCCACGGTGTATAGGTACCACACTGTCACTATCCACTTATCTGTTGTTGGATGCCTTGGCTTGATTCCATATTCTAGCTATTTTTTAAATCAGTAAATACAACAATAAATAATGGTGTGCAAAATATCCCAAACAGGCTTACCCAAAAAATGGGGAGAAGAAATGAACAGATACTCCTTTGAAAAAGACAAATGGATAGCCAGTAGGTACATGAAAATATGCTCCACATCATTTATCAGAGAAATCCAAACCAAGACAATAATGAGATATCTCACACCAGTGGGAACATTTTAAAAACTTGGAAGAACCTGTGTTGGAGGGAATATGATGAAAAAGAAACTCTCATCCACTGCCAGTGGAAAGGTCTAGTTAAAGCCTTGTGGAAAACAGTATGGAAAGTTCTCAGGAAAGTAAAAATGGAATGATATATCATACAGCAGATAGGCCATTTGCCTTGCACATAGGCCACCTGGGTTTGATTCCCAGCATCCCATATGGGATGCCAGGAATGATCCCTAAGTGCAGAAGCCAGGAGTAAGCCCTGAGCACTGAGGGGTGTGACCCCCCAAAAAAAAATGAAGGAAGTAAGGACAAGTAAAAATAGAACTTCCCAATCCAGCACAATTCCACATCATGGTACCTACCCCCAGGACACAAACACATGCATCCAAAAGGACATGTGCAGGCTGGAGGAGCGGGAGGGAACTTGGGGATATTAGTGGTGGGAATGGGGCACTGGCGGAGGGACGGGTGCTGGAAAAATGATGACTGAAACCCAATCAAGAACATCTTTTTAATTGTATATTGCACAGCGGTATAATTAAAAAAAATTTAAAAGGACGTATGACACCATTTTCATTGCAACACTTAGTACCGAGTCTTTTAGAGCCTTTTATTCTCCACCAACAAAAGCATCAAACCAATTAGATAAACATTTCTGTAAATTCAAAACCTAAGTGACTACCATTTTTCATTGTGACGGTACTAGGAAAAAGTATTACCCAAACAAAACAGCACAAAACCGGAAAAACCTCATGAACAAACTTTCTGTTATTGTCTATCTATCATATAATTAACTTAGAGAGATTGGGGGAAAGTGTCTTTATTCATACCACAGAAGGTAAATCCTGAGCATATAAATAATAACTTTTTAAGGCAAAGAACAGGAAAGATGTGCACTGATTTAAAAACCTTGAGTTCTCTCTTGGTTTTGTTCATTTTGGGGGGGTAGGGAGGCTAGTTGGAGGCTGGGTAACAGCCAGCATTGCTCAGGGCTTACTTCTGTCTCTGAACACAGGGATCATTCCTGGTGATCTTGGGATACCATATGGGGATGTCAGGGATCAAACACAGCTGACCAGGGTTCAATCTCTCACACTGCATATGGTTCCCAAGACCTGCCAGAAATGACCCCTGAGAACCACTGGGGCGTAGCCTGAACTCCTCTGCCAAGAAACTGTTTGATTCTGTACTGGTTCATAATTTTCAATTATGAACTTAATTGAAAGTCAGAACTCCACCCAGCAGAAGAGCTGATCACAGCCCGGCTTGCAAGGCCAACCTGGGTTCTATCTCCAGCATCCTTATGGTCCCAAGCATCACCAGGAGTAATTCCTGAGTGCAGAGTCAGGAATAATACCGGAGCAATCTGGGTGTGACCCACAAAGCCAAAAAAAATTTTTTTTTCTATTAAAAAGTGGTGTAGAGGAGCAAGTAGAAAATCAGATAATAAACTAAGTCAGAATCAGGTACGATCTAGTTGGCAAAATGCAAAACACTGACTATACCAACTAACTGTTATGTAGAAAGCAGTGTGGCTTGGCTACTGGTCTGAAGAAGGCACAACACTCTTCAGGTGAAAGCTATTTCTTCAGGAAATAAAACTATTCCTGAAACTAATATTAGAGCTAAAACTCTCCTGTGAGATTAACTTCTCTCAGATCCCCAAAATAGGACAGAACAGTCTGTAGCCTTATTATAAACAGGGGGCACAGTTAGAACTGCCAACCTTGAGATGGTTGTTAGCAACAGTACCGAGAGCTGCAGGTGAGGTGGACCAGGGGATTATTATTGGCTTTATGAATTGAGCAATAAAGTCACGGGACTACATGCCTGTAGTAGGAAAGAAAGGATAAAATTTGGGGCTCTATAGCACTGAACCCCTCAAGCTGCTGCCACCTGAAACTCACTTTAGCTCTTAGTCTAAGGCAACCAAGGGTGCACTGAGGATCTAGTTTCACGACCATGGGAAGTGTTGCCTCTGTGACCAGAAATGCCTGCCTTGCCAGGCAGGAAGTCCCCCTGCTCTATGTCCATGCCACCTACATGTGCCGAGTGTAATCTCAGAAGCTGAGTGTGATCTCTTTGGGATCCTGGTATCAAAACAAAGTGTGCAATCTCTGCAGTGCACCAACCTAGTGTGTACAACAGCCACCACAAAAGCCACCAAAAAAAGCAACTCTGGGGGCTGGAGCGATAGTCCAGTGGGTAGGAAGTTTGCCTTGCACGCAGCCAACCTGGGTTCGATCCCCGGCATCCCATATGGTCCCTGAGCACCGCCAGGGAGTAATTCCTGAGTGCAGAGCCAGGAATAACTCCTGAGCATTGCCAGGTGTGACCCAAAAAGCAAAATAAAATAAAAAAAAAAAAAAAAGCAACTCTGAACAAGCGTAGCAAGTGAAAACATGCAAGCACAGGGCCAGGAGGGAACCCAGGCAAGCAGGGAGCCGCACAGAGCTCAGACACCTCCACGATTGTGGGCGAGCACGACAGCTCTATGAAGGGAACTACCTGCAAAGCATGTGCAAGCAACACAAGGGAAAAGTGTGTCCCAGGGAGGGATGTCGAGGTGGTCCTGGTGGCCCTAGCACCATTGAACCATCAGGCTAAATGTCATGGAGAGTGACCCCTGTCCACCTCATGCATCCCTCAGTGAGAATGAGGGCTAAGTGTGCAGGTATCACTACCAAGTATGTGTGGTAGGTCTGGGCATGAAAAACAAAAGGAGGAAAGGATGGGAAACGGGAACATACAGATCCACACCAGCACTTCAGTGTGAAGCTAAATGAATACATTTCATGACTGCTTGCCTTCAGATAATAGTCCAGCTCTGAGCTGTGTTCTATGCAATGAATGAATGACCCAACAGAACCGACATCTAAAGATCTTCACTGCACCTACAGGACATGTGCAGGTCTTAGAAGGGCAGAGTTAGACAAACTGACCGCACCAAGGGTTGACGAGGGCTGGACAAGAAAGGAAACTCTCAGACATTACTGACAAGGATGTAAAATAATCATTGCTGCAGAACTCGATTCTAATTAAGTTTCTTAAAATGCAATACCTAGCATATGATCAACTCATCCCACTCTCATTAATTTTTAATGAGAAAAGAAAGGGGAACTTTGTGAATGTTTAGACAGAATTAACAGAGGAATAGCGGCAATTTAACTTGTAAAATCCCCAAACTACGAGCAATGCAGGTGGCCCTCAATCGCTGAATGCACACATCGGTCATGGCACAGCAGCCACACCACAGACTATTCCCCCACATAAATATGAACTGTGATACATGCCACCTCAGTGGCTGGGTGAGTCCAAGTGCCGAGCCCTTCATATTGCTTCACTCCGGCCTGACTTGTGCCTTATACGGTGTTAGTATTCTTTCTAGAGTTGAGGAAACAGACGCTCACAGAAGGTCGCTCCACCAGTGAGCAGCAGAGGCACAGCACAGACTGAGCCCTCAGACATAGTCTTCATGCCCATTGGGTTCAGCCCTGAGGATCTGGGCTCTTTGCACCCATCAGCTTCTTGGGGTTGAGGTAAGACCACCCAGGAGATGACATTGCAAAAGAAGAAAGAGCTTGGGTTGGTAGAACGAGCACAACGTTGATGGAAAAAGGAACTTGTTCTTTTCCCAGATCAAGTCCCCAGTGAGTCATCCTCTCTCTGCCGCTCTGCTCCAAATCCATAGGTCCCCATCCTGATGTGTCAGACCTGGGGACCTATTGGAGAGCTCCTCGGAGAAGCTGCACCTTCTGTCTCCAGGCACAGGTCTGTACAAGTGGCAGCTCTGCCTGGGCATCTGTTACCAAAGCAAGCTGCAATTTGATATTCTCTTGCTGTTTACTTCTGCCTTAATTACAGGGTGGAGAAAAGAGGGGCCTACAGTTTGCCAAAAAGCTTCAGAGATTTTATTTAAAAACTCCTTTCTTTATCTGCAGTTGTTTTATTCTGTTGGGAATGAAACAAGGCAAAAAGAAAGATTTGGGGAGATCACTACTTAGTTCCCAGGGTTTCGACATCTCTGTGAAGGTCACTGTTTTCTGTAGAGGTCATTGTCTTTTCATGAAAACCCCAGCAACGCGTGCCAGCACAGGAAAGCCTCAGCTCTGCCAAATGTCTGCTCGCAGTCACCTGCTCGTCCTGCCCCGGGAAGGATGTGGAGGATCTCTGGAGTAAAGACATCAGATCAGTTTTGTTCCTTTCTTGCTCTTAAATGACTGCAAAATGCATGAACAAAGCACACACACAACGATTCTCAGAGCTCTGGGCCTCCTCCTTATTCAAGTCCAGCAGCTGTTGGGTGTTACGCAGAGCAAGATAAGCAATATGACATTTGTGGCCATTCACATCCTGAGTGGAGAGCATTGTGCTCTCAGAGGAATTTCTGGGGTTTCCAGCCCTGAAGAATACCCCCACCAGTGAAAATACATACAGAGGACAAACTCCGGGCAGGGGGCTAAGGATGGGTTGTGGGTGGCAGGGTGGAGAGGAGGAAGAGGCGGGCAGAATCAAACAAGCAAATCACGAGTTACTTGCTTTTAGGGAAAGCAACTCTGCTGACAAGAGAATTAGGCCAGGATGATGTTGGCAAGCCCTATGTTGTGTTAGCTGCACAAACTTTTTTCTTTCCTCTTATGTGGCCTCTTAATAATTGGGTGGGAGCTCCTTTCACATTGCATGGAGGGGTGATTCTTGTCTTGCTTTTCGGAGTTGGGGTGGGCGTTGGAAAGCTTAGGTTTCCAAGCACACACAATTCCAGATTGCGATGCTGAGTCTATTTGATTTAAGAAAATTTTAGTCCCCAGCTTTCTTGCCATTGTCATGGCTTACATTTTCCCCTTTCTGAACAATTTTTTCGCATTACCTTAAGGGATTAACATAATCTCTGCACTATGTCAAAATGAAATATACTTGGGCATGAACAAACTTTCCAGAAAGTCACTAGAGGCATGAGAAATCTAACTGGACCTTTAAACTTGCATGAGGTGAGACATTTCCTTCCCAGTGGGTGCCTCTAATTTACCACCCTATGGGCAGAACAAAATTCTCTGGGGCTTGCTGAGAGAACTCACTTCCCTCCCACCCTCCTGCCTGCCACTAGCCTCTTGTCTCCATTCTTTCCTCCACAGCCCTGCACCACACAGTCATCCACAAACAGGAATATAATCCCCAGCAAGCTCCTGCATCTAAAAGACAACCCCCCCCAAAAGAAAAAACAGTTTGCTCAGACTTCATACCAACGCTGGTATCAAGGGAGTACCCCAGGAGTACTTATCATCATCCGAGGGTAGACCTGGTTATGGCCATTTCAGATTATACGGAAAAGTATGTTCCAAATTGATTGGGGCTTTGGAGGAAGGAAATTCACTGGGAGACAAATATTTCTGGAGAAGGCAGTGGGGAGATGGTTCAAGCATCGGAGCTCATGTCTTGCATGCTCAAAGCCCTGAGATCAACCCCTGGCTCCACACGCCGCACCCAGCACAGTCAGGCATAATAGAATGCCAGTGATGCCATACCACTGTGCCGAATCAGCTCTGCAGCCCTTGGCCCTAGCACCAAAACCACCAGTCCCATGCAGCTGGCTGAGAATCACTGGGAGTGTCACTGCTGGGTAATAAACATTTTATAATCTGGAAAGATGAGACATATCAAAATTCTAACTTAATACAGAGTATTTAAAACATGTGTAACCCAGGGCTGGAGAGAGAACAGGGGTTAAGGCGCTTGCTCTGACTGTAGCCAACATCACTTCCATCCTTAGCACTGGATATGATCCAGCCCTAAGCACTCTCAGGAGTGACTTCTGAGCACAGAGTCAGGACTAAGGCCTGTGCAACCCTGTATATGGCCCACAAAAATTGCAGAACTCACTTGTTCAGTACATGCACAATGTACACAGTAAAATTAGACCAAATGCACGGACCATACAGGGTAAAAGATAATTTGAAAATTTCTACTATGCCCTAGAAAACATTTCCAATTTCTTCCCCTTGACCTCCCTCAACCCATCAATGAGGTATAGAATATACTCTTCGGAGAGATGATCTAAAAAATTTCATTTCCCACTAACTTTTCAAGGCTACTTATAAGAAATATTGTTCTACTTTTGCTTTTTTTTAAAAATTCACTTCTTTATTGAAGAATTATTATGAACTTTCCAAAGCAACAAAGCATTCTTTTTATAGCAAAAAAAAAAAAGCACATCTATGTATGTGCCTGCCCTCCGGCCACTCATTCACTCCTTCTGCATATCCCTGTGGATCATCCTCACGCGTCGTCAATCCTCGAGCTAAGTGTCATAGAGTTGTGGAAAAACCATAGTATTGAGAGTGGGAAGGGGAAGAAGGGGGTGGGAAAAAAAAGGAAGAGAGAAAAAAGCATCATTGTGTATTTCAGGCTGATAAGGGTTGCACAGGTAGAGGCAGCGGGAGAGAAACGTGATAGAGCTTTAGAAAGGACACATAGGGGCTGGAGCGATGGTCCAGCTGGTAGGGCATTTGCCTTGCATGCGGCCGCCTGTGCCAGCCTGGGTTCGATCCCCGGCATCCCATATGGTCCCTGGAGCACCGCCAGGAGTAATTCCTGAGTGCAGAGCCAGGAGAAACCCCTGAGCATCGCCAGGTGTGACCCAAAAAGCAAAAAAAAAAAAAAAGAAAGAAAGAAAAGAAAAAGAAAGGGACACGTAAATGGTCAGGAACCCTCAGAGCTGACAGCTGACAGACCCAAAGGAAACAAGGAATAAGCCACAAGATATCAAAGGGAAGTTGTGCCAGCGTCCAGGGAAGAGGTAGCGTGGTACATTCAGGGGACACCAAGGAGGCCAGCTTGGCTGCTGAAGGAGCGAGAAGTGGGAAGAGAGAAGGGACCTGTGGCCGGATCAGCTCGGAGTGCCATCAACTGAACCTGGCACACTCAGAGCAAAGGACGGATGCCCTGAATATGTGCTCGAAAGAGGTTTGGCTGGGCCGAGTGATAGTCCAGCAGGTAGGGGCGTTTGCCTTGCAAGCAGCTGGCCCATGCCGGCCCGGGTTCGATCCCCGGCATCCCATATGGTCCCCTGAGCACCGCCAGGAGTAATTCCTGAGTGCAAAGCCAGGAGTAACCCCTGAGCATCGCCGGTGTGGACCCCTCCCCAAAAAAGAAAGCTTTGGCCGCCAGTAGGAAAGAGGATTAGCAGTCAGGGATGGGAGCAGAGAATCTAACGCAGAGACACCTGCAGTGATTCTGGCAAGAGACCGCTGTGCTGGAGCAAGGCAGAAGCAACAGAGCAGAGAGCCCCTGACATACTGAGGCAGGGAGAGCGTCCTGCGGGCGGACTGGCCCCCTGGGTGCCCTTGCTTCTGAATTGTCTGGTAAAGGTGAGAACCTACCGGTGAGCTCACAGAGGTGCGTGCAGGTGCACCCGAGGGCTTCAAGAAGCCCTGAAGCTTCTTGAAGTTGAAGCTAGGCATAAGGTGAAGGCCTCCCTTTACGGAGCACCTATTAAGCGCCAGTATGGCCATAAGTGATTTCACAGCCACATCTTCCCTCGCCCATCTCGGCAGTAGGTTTGATGCTTCCACTGCCGAGAAGCAGCAGGTGAAAGAGCTGAACCCTGCAGAGGCCAGTGCCAAGGCATGTGCCAGGTACAGCACCTGGTGAGGCTCTACCAGTGCAGAGCGGGGAGCCCTGATCCCCCTGCCTAGCTGCGGCAGCTTCTCACTGGAGCTCCAGGACAAAGGTACAGACCCTGATTCTTCTCCAGCTCCAGCTACCTGCACCTAACTGCTCCTGGTACAACTGCCAGAAGGAGGAAAGTGGGGAGCCCGGGACCCTCTAAGCCCCAGGCCCAGCGTCCTGTGCCAACAAAGAGAGTTCACCCAAGTGTTGCCGCAGCCTCCGCAGTTAAAGCCCCTGCATTCAGAGTTTCCACATTTTGACAGCCACACCCCGAAACGTTCCGCTAGCCTTCCTGGCAGGAGCCCAGAGGTCACTGCCTCCAGGCGGGCGGGAGCCCACTCAGCGCAGAGCACCTGCGCCGGGCGGAGAGTATTTCTCCTCCAGTTACCAGAGCAACGGGAACAACAGCCGCTGGGAAGCCCCCGAGCTCCACGGCCCAGGCTGACCCTGACCCACGGACGCCAGGCTGCATCTTGAGCTCGTCCCCCACCCACCTAAACACATCTGCTCTGCAACCCGGAGTTTACCCCCATTCCTCAAGCCCGGCAGAAGCTTCTCTCAAAGCCTGGATTCTCCGACCCCAGCCCTCCAGGGACTGGGTGGGGAGCTCGCATACAGGCGTGAAGCAGGAAGTCCATCCGAAAAGAGGGACCCCGGGCTCGCCTTTGGAACCCCAGTGCAAACCCCCTTTACTCCAGACCCAAGAGCAGGGGGCGGTTTCCCAAGGAAGGGCCGCGGCCGCTGACCCCAGAGCTTCCTCTGCCCAGCAGGCCGGTACCGTCCAGGCCAGGAACTCCCATCTCAGCAGAGGCGCTGGGCTCGGGCGCTGCCTCTTCTAAGGGGAGCAGCGCCCACACCCCACACGGAGAAGATGCCACTTTGGCAGGACTCACAAAACCAACTCAGTCACAGGGAAACATCCCGGTGTGTCTGCTCCCAGATGGTTCACAAAGGCTATATAGTGAAACACAGACACTGACTGACTGCCCCAGCCCTGACCTGCCTGTGCCTTCCTCGCCTCAAAACACAAGGCACCTGGCTTCCTCTCCCCGGTGCCACCCGAGCATCCTGGGCAGCCTCAGAGAGGACTCTCTGTTCCATAGAATCACCAGAAGTGTCCTTCTGGGAAAGGATGAGGAACTGCTTCGCCGCTCCCCCAGAGCTCTGTGAAATTCTGTAAGTTATATACAGCATTTCTCACTTGTTAAAGATGTGAGTAACCAAAATTCAGAGAGGTTACACAAGTTGTCTAAAGTCACACAGCAAGTCAGTAAAAGGAACAGGACCTAAAAATTTAGATTTCCTTTCCACATTATACTATAGTGGTTAGTGGCTTATTGAAAAGCTTAAGTAAGGAGTACTGTTCTCTAATTATTTTCCATAGTAAGCCAAGGATTTCTCTCTGTCTCTGTCTCTAGCTGTCTGTCTCTATCTCTCTCTGTCTCGCTTTATAGATATAGAGAGAGATATTTATATAAATATACATATTATATTTACATATTATATATTACATATTATCACTTCACTTGATCACTTGACTTCCTGTAGAACATTGACTACTCGAGCAGGCACTAGTAACATCTCAATACGTCCTGTCACATGCGAGATAGCCCAAGGGCATCTGCCCACTCCAGCAACATAAAGAGCCTCAAAGCATTCCATCAAGTCATGGGAATGAAGTCTATAATTGTTACTGGTTTTTGGCATGGCAAATACAGCACGGGTAGCTTGCCAGGCTTTGCCGCGGGTGGGATAATCTTCTAGTCACCTCAAAACTCGAAGCATTTATTGATGAACCGCGGGGCCAGCCGAGCCGGGCTGCAATCAGCTCTTCTGCTGGGTGGAGTTCTTTTTTTTTTTTTTTTTTGCTTTTTGGGTCACACCTGGCAAATGCTCAGGAGTTTCTCCTGGCTCTACACTCAGGAATTACTCCTGATGGTGCTCGGGGACCACATGGGATGCCAGAGATCGAACCTGGGCCAGCACAGGCCAGCTGCATGCAAGGCAAACGCCCCTACCTGCTGGACTATTGCCCCTGGGTGGAGTTCCTGAGGAGAGGGGAATCTGGATGTGGAAAATGGCAGCCCTCATGGTGTGGGGGTTCCTCCGCTTCTTGCGAGGCTCTGCTGGGGTGGCGAGCTATATATACAAATATTACATATTATATATTACATGGACTCACAGACATGGGGGGCAGAGCTGCTACTTGCTCTCCCTCTGCCCAGCAGTTCACGAGGCGCCCAGGAGGGATGGCGGGTTCTAGTCCTGGCCTGCCACCCCAGCAGAGCCTTGCAACAAGCCAGACGACCCCGCCACTCCATGAGGGCCTCCATTTTCCACATCTGGATTTCTCTTTGTCAGAACTCCACCCAGCAGACCAGCCTATCACAGCCTCAGCTCGCAGCCACGCGGTTCATCAATAAATGCTGGACTTAGATGACTACAAGAGTATGCTACCTGCACGGGAGAGCCTGGCAAGCTACCCTTGTTGTATTTGATATGCCAAATACCAGTAACAATTATAGATCTCATTCCGAATGGATTGAGGCTCTTTATGTTCCTGGAGCAAGCAGATGCCCTTAGGCTCTACTAACATGAGACAGGACATATGGAGATGTTACTGGGGCCCACTCGAGCAAATCGATGATGAACAGGAAGACAGTGATACAGTGATGTATTACATATCACATATTATATATTTATTATAACACAGAGGGTAGAGTGTTTGCCTTGCATGTGGCCGACCCGGTTCGATCCTCGGCATTCCATATTATATATAAATATGATATGTATATCTTACCAATTATTTTTATTATTAAGATATATATCTTACCAATTAGTTTTATTTATTTTGGACCACACCCAGCTGTACTCAGAGCTTACACCTGGCTCTGCACCCAGAGATCGCTCCTGGAAGACTCAGGGGACCTTAAGAGGTGCCAGGAATTAAACCCGGGCAGCCGCATGTAAGGCAAACACCCTACCTGTTGAACTTTTTGCTCCAGACCCTTCCCAATTCTTTTTTAAAGACTTTTTTTCTTTATATTTTGTGCCAGACTTCATGGTGCTCAGTATTTATTCTGGACTCTGTCCTCAGGGGTGAACCCCAAAGTGCTC
>JAJIBD010008649.1:0-64325 GCA_021461705.1 Cryptotis parvus | reverse complement strand
GGGGCCACACTCAGTGGTAGTTGGAGCTATAGGAATCACCCTGGAGTGCTGGAGTAAGGAAACATGTAATGCTAGGGATCAAACTCAAGCCTCACACAACCTAGTTATGTGTCCTACACTCAAGCTATCCCTCTTTTAATAGGCTTTGTACTGAAACATCTTAATGCTGAAGAGAAATAGTTAATTGTTTCAAAAAGTCTTATAGTTAACTTATTTTCAGTCTATTTGAGAGTTCTTTGCTTAATCCAAGGCCATAAAAGTATCTCCAATTCTCTTTTAGAGGCTTGATTTTTCTGTTTTCTGTGATTTACATCTGATAAATTGTTTTTATTAAATTATTGCTACTTCTCTAGTAATGCCTATTAAGTGATTTATAAAACATTAGGAAATTCTTCAGTTCAAAGATCTACAGTCCAGTGTTCAAGTTAAAAGCTGAAGGGAGGGTGTGTGCTATTTATCTTACCTTGGCAGAGTCTCGGAGGCTCTCAGGCCAGCTTCAAGGCTGTCCTAAGGTACAGACAGCATTCTTCCTGCATTTCCACCCAGGAGCTGGGGGAGGAAAGGTGGGGGCTGTTCATAGGAGGTCTAGGAGCAGAGGGAGTAGAGAGGTAAACACTTTATTCAATACATTCCTTGGAAGCCTTAACCGTCCCTCTAAAGTATTCAAACCCCTTGGTGATAGAGAAAGAATTTTCCTGAACTTTCATTTTCACCAAGGACTTGAAACAGTGCTTGTGAGCTGCTGTCTCTGGTCCCTTTGGGCTTTTCCAGCTTCTCCAGCCACAGAGGGCCATCTAGCCACATCCTGGACTTTCTTGGGAATGTTCTAGAAAATGTGCTGGCCTCTCTGGTTCACCCAGACCTTGTGAGTGAGGCAGGTAACACACTTGGATAATAGAACCAGCAAGACCCTCTTGCCTGGACCCAGGCATTTAGCTCTCTCTCTCTCTCTCTCTCTCTCTCTCTCTCTCTCTCAGTCTCTCTCTCTGTCTTTCTCTGTCACATACATACTTATTGAAGACTGAGTGGAGTACACCCTTTGGAAAGAAGCCCAAACCTGGCCCTAAAGGCTTCCTCCAGCGGAGGCCAGCTCTCAGTTGCTTATTTGCTGTGGGGATCCAGCCCCAGTCTGGCCAGCACTGGCATCCCAGTCTGGCCTGGACTAATAAGACTTTGGTGCAGGCTGGGTTTCTGGAACACCATGTTGGTGTGTCCAGGGCTCAGACCAAGACAGGTCTGCTTCAGGAGCTTGCTTGCTGTGGTGCTGGTGAGCCAAGAGTCTCTGGCCTGGCTGGGTGAAGAAGCTGGTTGACTTCACCATGGATTGAGCCTCTATGGACACTCCCCACTTTCAGACTAGAGCCATTCAAAACAGCCAGACCTCAAATGTCCAGGCTGTGGTTAGCGGACAAGACTGTAGTTGGGCCAGTGCTCCTGGTGGACATAGTGACCAAGGTTGGGCTGGTGCTGCTGGTGGACACAGTTGGTGCTGGTGGTCTTGGTGACCATAGTTGGCTGATGCTGCCAGGGGGCATGGTGACCAAGGTTGGGGTGTGTCGGGGAACTCTGCCGGGTCCCTGACAGTGTCAGGACAGAGGTTCTCTTCTACCTCCAAGGGCGCCGGGAGAACAGATGAAAACTCACGAGTCGGTGCAGTTCCAAAAATGGCTTTTAATAGTACAAAAGCTCTTCCACAGCACTCCAATATAATGAACAAACTCTAGCTCTGGTCCGAACTT
Source organism: Cryptotis parvus (assembly GCA_021461705.1). Taxonomy (NCBI): domain Eukaryota; kingdom Metazoa; phylum Chordata; class Mammalia; order Eulipotyphla; family Soricidae; genus Cryptotis; species Cryptotis parvus. The sequence continues at coordinate 62,586 of JAJIBD010008649.1, read as the reverse complement.
AGACCATACAAAAAGCCTAAGTCTCCCACCAAAGAGAGAGGATCTCACCCAAGCTGAGTCATACCCAGAAGAAGCAAAAGGCCAAAGAGCAAAAAGTCAAAAGCCAAAAGCAAAAGGCCGAGGACCCAAAAGCCACAGGAGCCAAAAGCCGAAAAGCTAAAAGGCCCAAAGGTGAAGGGGCCTCAAGTCAGTCCCCTTATATACACCAAAAGTAATCCAACCGGGAGGGTCATGTCAACAAAGAACTCTAAACAGAGTGTGAGTGCCACACCCTATTGCAGGTATAAACAAAGGTTATGCCAAAGTGTAATCCTTTCTACCAAGATTATCTTTTATGTAAAACACTGGAGAGAGGGGCTGGTATAAAGTAATACATCTTAACTTCATGAGCTTCATGTAATCTAGATGGTACCCACAAGGTCCTTCTTATTATTATCTGCACCAGGGTGATTCTGAGTATCTTGTTCTCGTGTACTGAAAGGGTCACACTCGCCTGCTTAGAACAAACTAGTATGATCCTTCCTATAGTCTTCCTATAGTCTCAGTGTAGCCAGGGGTGGTAGTCTCCTGGTAAATTCTAACTGTCCCACGCTGGGTGCAGTGGGTATAAAGAGGAGCTTGTGCCCAATCTAGAAAGCATAGAAGTCTTAGTAGATGTATAAGTCAGAAGTTATTCAATCAAGGTGACTTCTGTAACTGCCACACCCTCTAGCAGTGTTTACATAGAAGAGAGGTCTCATTAGAATGAACCTTGACTTAAGTAGATTAAGCTGGGTGTGGGCAAAACAACAAAACTCCCAGAATAGCTAAACCTGTCTTCCAACAATGGTGGCGATACTGGTGGGGTTGGTGACCTGGTTGAGATACTGCTGTGTCTTTGCCATCTCCAGTCCTTCACATTTGTTTGCCTGCTGCCCCACCAGTGCCTGCTGTCCTCCAGTGCCTGAGTTCTCTTGATGGACTCTGCAGATCCTCCCTCAGATCTCTCTTTGCCTAGAGAAATGGGTAAACATGGAGGAAGCCCTGGGGGTTTCTGAGCTGGGCTAGATGTTCCTGAGGGTATATGTTACCCTTTTGCTCAGAGAGCAGAACTTGACCCTATTTCACTCTTGTCCTCTTTTATGCCCTAATGCATATTAATTTCACACTCCCTTGCTGCATAACTAAATGCTACTGATACATGTGGTGCATGAGCAGACATGCACGAGCATGCTTATCAACACCTCCATAAATCCTCACCCCCTAAACCCAGTGCCGACTGTCTCCCTTGAGATCAGCCCACATCCCGGGTGTGTACTATTTCTTTGGCAAATCTTTCTATGATCATCTGCCCGTGCATCGTCCTTGAATTCTTTCTACAGCAAAGTCTAAGGTTAAGGCACAGTGAGGCCTCTAAATCCGTCTTCCTGGTAACATCTCAGCGTTGTTGTATCCTCGATTGTCACTTCGGTTTCCTGGCTGAGTCCATTTCTTCAGGAAGCCAAGTAACCTGCTTTTCTTTGCAGCTTTCACATCTTTCTCTTACCTCAAAAGTCCAATCTTGGGGCTGGAGCGATAGTCCAGCAGATAGGGCATTTGCCTTGCACGTGGCTGGACCTACATTCTATCCCCGGCATTCCATATGGTCTCCTGAGCACCACCAGTAGTGATTCCTGAGTGCAGAGCCAGGGAGTAACCCCTGAGCATTGCCAGATGTGACCAAAAAAACAAAAACAAAACAAAAACAAACAAAAAAAGTTCAATCTTGTCCCAGCCTTTGTCCTATGACTCCCTTTACATTCAGGGGGACAGAGTTCATTCCCAGAATCAATAGACCCCCTCCCCATAAATGATTGACAAGGTAGCTATACTGGGGCCGGAGCAACAGTCCAGCGGTAGGGCATTTGCCTTGCACGGCCGCACCCAGATTTGATCCCTGGCATCCCATATGGTCCCCTGAGCACTGCCAGGAGTAATTCCTGAGTTCCTGAGTGCAGAGCCAGGAGTAAACCCTGAGCATTGCCAGGTGTGACCCAAAAAGCAAAAAAAAAAAAAAAAAAAAGTAGCTATCCTCCTTGAGCAGAAACTCACCAGGGCTTCCCTTATTTACCCTGTGCTCTGGTGATGAGCAGCCCCTCACTGGGGCTTCCCTCCTGTTACACCAGCATGGGGACTTCATCCCATGACATCATCCTAGCCCGACTACGTCCCAAATGCCATGTCTTTGCACCGCAAGTGTTGGCACATTGATTTTAGAGGGTTACAAGCAGGTTCCTAAAGATGGGGAGATTTTGACCTTTAGGATCTATTTTTATGCTTTAAGAGTTAGTGAAGTCTGGGAGGAGTTCTAGGAGATTGTGCTTGCTTGGGTGACTGTGGACACAGGCCCTCCTTTAATGAGATTGGAAGAACCAAAGGTTCCATACAATCAAGAAACCTTTCAGAGTCACGGTGAGGATGGAGCGAAAGAGGCTTCCATGGTGCCTGATGGGCCTCAGGCATGGCCCACCTAGCCAGGAGGTGGTTGAGTATTTTGGTGCCCCCACAGCACCTCAGCCTGTACCAATGTGACCGACTTTCTGCTTGTGCTGTTTGGGGGGCCCTGGGCTTCCAGGGCTCCAGGAGCCTCCTCCACTTCAACAATGTACTTTCTTTTCTTTTGAAGATAGTGAAGGAGAATAATGTTCGTAATAAAAAACCAAGGTCCCCTGTAAATATAATATAAAGTACAGAACGTTCTGCTAAGACATTTTTCTCTTCCCACGTTTCTCTTTATGTTGTACCCACATCCCACAGCAAGTGAGCAGCTTTCAGACTAGTTACGGATTGTGTGTTGACATTGTTATTATAATTACAGAAACTCTGGGTAGCAAAAACGCTTGCAGTGTTCCTGTACTAAGGAATTTAATAGCAAGAATTATTGTGAAGGTTAATCACCAGGAGCCAATATGGCTCAGAGGGGAGAAACACAATGGGGAAAAGGTAGGATAAGGAGTGAGCAACAGAGAGAAGAAACAACAAATAAGCAAGAAGCAGCAAGCAGGATGACAGCTATTTGCAAAGAGGAGGTGTGGTAAATTATATTCAGGAGATCAGTTGGGGGTCCCCTTAGAGGAAATCCTATAAGCTTCAAACCTAGAAAACAATAAAACAGAGATGTTAAGTTATTCAGAATCAAGCATCACACTTAATTTGCATATCAAAGTTCAGACCATAGTCCAGTGGCACTGGCATTGCCAGGAAGATACTAGCAACACAGAACTTCAGACCGGTCTAGACATACCTCCCACTTCTAGACGAGTGTCAACTATAATCTGTACTCAGAATCTCTATGAGACTTTCCAAGAGACCCACATGTACACTTGAGGTCGGGAAGCACAGATCCAGCATCCAGGGATCACTTGGGTTTGTTGGCAGAGAGAAGGTGAGGGAGGCGTGGGTTACATTGAGACCTCAGTGACCCTCTGGAAGAGTCCAGAAGCCATGACTGGGGCTGGGAGTGCATTGCTGATAGGAAAGCAAAGCAGATAGCGGTGTGTGGATCCAATTCCCAGCTGGCTGGTATGGGGCATGCTGAAAGAGGAAGCCTCAGTATCCACAGCCAGTGCTGGGGGCAGCTCCAGATTAGCTCTCCTGTCCTACATTTTAAACATTCCTGAAATTTTCTGGGCTTTTTCTGAACATGGGAAGTTAACAATTTCCCCAGATCACAGATTCTAATCTAGAATTTAGATTCACCAAAGACTAAGAGATAATGGGCAACATTTAGGCAAAGGGTCAGATTGATCACATAAAAGACTTTGAACTCGCCAGACTGATCTGTAAAATCCTCCCATTCTCTAACATTCTTATCGCTTGATAAGTAACATAAAGGCCCAATTTTCCTGTTGGAAAATACACACATACACACACACATACACAAAATAAGCCCAGTTTCACTTAGTCTTATACTAAGTTCCTCCCTGGTTAGGGATTTCTTTTTCTTCTACTTTTCAATAAACTTTTCTATCTTTTCAACTCTAAGCATCTTTATTATTGATTATTTTTATCCTTGAACATATTAAATAACCTGGGAATAATCTGGGAACTGTTGACCAGCTCAGAACTTGTCCCATGACAGCTCCTGCATCAGTGAGATGTAAACCCTTCAGGTTTTAGGATCCTCACCGTAAAACAAAGACAACCACAGCACCTCTATCGCTGGGTGTGGTAAGGAGCATAGAGATTACATTGGTGAAGTTTAGGATTGTTCCTGGGTCATTCATTATACCAGCATTACTGTTGTTGCTATCTGTCTGGTCCGAACAAGGACACTGAAGGTGGAGAATGTAAAAGAGAGAGAGGTGAAGCAGCTTCCAAGTTTCAGATGGACTCAGGTCAGGTTGGGAATAGACCAATGCAGTCATCTCTGGAACTTGCGCGGGTACAAAAGCAGCTGACTTTATTCTGTGTAAGCAGATCTCCTGTTTACTGAGGCTACTAATAATAACCAGCTTGGCATCTGTTCCACATCTCTCCCCCACCTCCAGCTCCTGCAGTGCAGGCAGCTCCCTGTTTCCTCCTCCTCCTTCCTGACCACGGGGACACCTACCCAGTGGGGTGTGCCCCAAATGGGTGAGCAGCAGGATCCACAGGGAAGAATGGGACCAGCCCCAAAGGACAAAGGAAGCGTAACTCTGCCTGTACCCCAGGCATTTCTCTCTCAAATCACCATTAACTTGTGTCCACCAGCTATTTAATTAATCCTCTGCTCTCAGCACCAACACTGGCCTGAACTTGGGGTATCTTCTGGATCCTGCACTCTCCAGCTCTTGTCTCTAATTTGTAAGACTTTGAAAGGATTGATGACTTTTTTTAAGGTATTACCTCTGGGAAGTGGATGACTTTAAGGATGAAGCAAAAATTACCTCCCTCCTCCAAATTAAATGGGTTAGTGATAGCAATATCCTTTGAAAGTATGTTTGATTTAGGAGCAAGTTCTCCTATATTGTGAGTTACTGTAACTCATTTCTTATCTGCCATCAGCAATGTGAAGTGAAGAGTAAGGTTTTAGATGAGCTTGGATGGGGAGGAAGAACACAAGCCATTTTTATGGTGAGCATGCTATGGGGGCGGGGGGGTGTCGGGTGTTAGCAGGAAATCAAATATTCTGGGTGGAGGGGAAGAAGACTGAAGAGAAGGCAGCTGGAGGTGGAAGACAAGACACGACGTGAAGTAGGATGGCGACATGGAGGTCTGCTGCCTTTGGAGGTGGAAAATGTACACTGGTGGAGATATGGGTGTTGGAATATTGTATGACTGAAGCCCAATAGTGCTTGTAACTGTGCGCAATTAAAAACTAATAATTAATAGTATTAATTATCGATAATGATAGCATTAATTATTAACAATAGTATTAATTATCAACAATAACGGATACCTTTATATTAATAATAGTATTGATTATAATAGTTAATACTATTATTAATAGTACTTTATAGTCATACTATTAATGATAACAATACAAAAATATTTTAAAATATTGGACAGGGTGCCGGGAGCTGGACAGGGTCAGAGTGCGTTTTGCAGCCCCCTCTCCCCCACACAGACCCAGTCTGATTCCCAGCACTGACCCTGCTGATTGCTCCTGAACCAAGTGCCTGAGCACTTGAACTTCTGGCCTAGTTAGCAGAGTGTTGCCAGAGTGGCCCCAAGGTCTCCGGGCCTCCAAACCACTGCTCCCCACAAAATGTAGGGAAAAGAAAAATTCAGGTAGTTTGAATTCCTGTACAGTATTTCCAATATATGGAAATAATAACTCCATGTATTTCAACATGTTACTTTATACTATTTCCCCATTATTTTTTTTTATGAAAGTAAGAACATGTCTGATTCTGATAGTGTTGAAAATCTTAATAAACCTCTGGCAGGTTTTTTTTTGTTTTCCATATTTAATAGAAAATAAGATGGGCTGGACATGTAATGCGATTTGGGAGACAACCGCTGGACTAGAGCTGTTACCGACTGGATCCCACGGGATGTCAAAAGATCACGTGGCCACCCACCTACAAGATGGTCAGACTTCCTTGTTTTTTTTAATTAATTTTTTATTTTTACAATTACAAAGATATACAATTAAAAAGTTCATATTTGGGTTTTGGTCATACAGTGTTCCAGCACCCATCCCGCCACCAACGTCCCCAGTTCCCTCCCCCCCCCAGCCCAGCTCCATGGCAGGTTCTTTATTTCTTTCCATTTCTCTCTCTTTCTCTTTTCCTTCCCCTCCAGACTATGGATTACAGATAATACATTAAAGGGTTGTCATGTGTATCTTTTTGCCTCTATTTAATGCTCAGTTCTAGGTTGGCATTAGTACCCTCAACAATTGTTAGCACACTGTTCCATTTTCTGTCTTACCTAACCTCTGACTCCCACATGTTTGTGATAATTTCCATCTTTGACAAGACCTCCTGATATATGTTTCACTTGACCTTGGATATTAGTATCTTAATATGTACATATATATTTATGTTATGCAGATAAATGCAGTCATTCTGTGTCTGTCTCTCTCCTTCTGGCTAATTTCACTCAACATAATCTTCTCCATGTCCATCCATTTATAGGCAAATTTTATAACTTCATTTTTCCTAACAGCTGCATAGTATTCCATTGTGTAGATGTACCAAAGCTTCTTTATCCAGTCATCGATTTTCGGGCACTCTGGTTGCTTCCAGATTCTGGCTATTGTGAATAATGCTGCTATGAACATGAAAGTAGGGATGGTGTTTCCGCTGTGTATTTTTGGTTTCCCAGAGTAGATTCCCAGGAGTGGTATGGCTGGGTCAAATGGGGAGTTCAATTTCTAGTCTTTGGAGGAATCAGACTTCCTTGTTAAGACCCTGAAGGAACGGTTTGAGGCTCTTCATATTCCTGAACCAACCAGATGCCATTGGGCTACATTGGCACGTGATAGGGTCCAATGGAAATGTTACTGGCGCCCGCTCGAGCAAATCGATGAATAACGGGATTCAAGTGATCAAGTGATATTTAAACTTCTCCAGAACCATTTAAAATACGTTTCAAAGATCAGAATATCATTATTCAAATTTCTCCTTCTCCTCTTATTTCTCCTTTCACTTCTCTTCCTCCTCCTCCTCCTTCGCCTCTCCTCTCCTCCCCTCCTCTTTCTCTTTCTCTTCTTCCTCTTCTTCGTCTTCTTCCTCCTCTTCCTTCTCTCCTCCTTCTCCATATCAAAACCCCACCACCAGCTGGAACTTCCTCCACCAAAATTCCCAGTCTGGACATCACTTCAAAGCCAACTGCCCACTCCTGCACCCCAGACTGTCTCCTTGATAGGCACAGTTTAATCGAGTTATTGTAGTTTGGATCTCATGCTTACAGTGTTGTCTCTGTGGTTTAGATACATCCCTATACCACATCTCTATACCACAGATGTGCGCAAGACCTCTGCCCCCCACCCAGTCACATAAACTCCCCTCTACCTATTCTTATTTTTCACCATTGATTTCTTTCCTTCTCATTTCTATAATCTAGGTCCTGGAAAGTACAGATAACTCCCGTTTGGTACCTTGCATTCTCCTGTGCTGTTATTCTATATACTGCAGATAAGTGAGGTCATCTGGCATTTGTCTGTCTTCTGATTTACTTCCCTTAACGTGATAGCCTCCTGGTTCCCTCCCAAGTAGGAGCGAATTGCATGATTCCATCATCCCTTGCAGCTGCATAGTATTCTATTGTGTAGCTATACTATACAGTCATTATCCCATCATCTGCCATTGGAACCTGGGTTGATTCAATATCCTAGCTAATATACTGAGTGGTGCAATGAAAATTGGTTTCTGTATTTCATGAACTGTTTTGAAGGACATGCTTATGTAATTAGGTCATAAGGCCCTCGGGACTGAACTATTAAGAGCAAAGGTATATAAACTGCCCCAAGTAAAGCAAATATAACAACTTTGTGTGAAATTCATCTAAGCTAATATGCATGAGAAGGTTTCACAAACCAGATTAGTTCTGATACTTGTGCTATCCTGCTGAAACCATACTCGGTTCCAAATGGTCACAAAGCATCATAAAGGATTGTGATACAATGAAAAATTCTTTTGACATAGAAAAAACCATGATGCTCCAATCCTTTAATATGCATGAAACAAGACTATGTGATACAGGTTGGCTGGCTTTAAATCTTATGGTAATCTCTTAAATAACAAAAAGGTAAAGCAAGTTTAATCATGAGAATATGTTTAGGGAGTCAGGCCCCAGTATAACACCAGTGGGACATGACATCATATGCACCTGGATCACCTGACAACTGGAGAATGAACTTTGTAGGACCTGTACATGAGGACAATTGCAGATGCCAAGAATCTATTCATCATGTTAGGAGTCCAAAATCTCTAAACCTAATTGATTCCTCCATTTATCATGCTCACTGGTACGTGTGGGTGGCCAGGAAGTAGTTTGGGTTGGCTTATCTGGAGACAGTTTTCTGGCTGTAAAGGTCAGTGTTTTTTCGTCCCCATGAAATTACCTCAATTTTGGGGCCAGAGCAATAGCTCAGCAGGGTAGGGCGTTTGCCTCGCATGTGGCTGACACAGGTTCAATCCCTGGCATCCCATATGGTCCCCGAGCACTACCAGGAGTAATTCCTGAGTGAAGAGCCAAGAATAAGTCCTAAGTGTCGCTGGGTGTGACCCAAAAAGAAGCAAAAAAATTACCTCAATTTTATGTCACAAAGCAGGCAACTCTGGCCCTTTTTTAGTGTTGCTTTTTATGCATGCTTCTACTAGGCTCTCCCTCTGTGACGTGGACTTAGCCATGACATATGGCAATATAGCAGTACTCCTCTGATCTGTAGTGATTTCCTTCCCACTCTTACCCCAAATGAGTGAAGTATTAAGAACGCAGATATATAAGTTGATCCTAGTATGATAAATTTAACAACCTTGTGTGAACTGCATTTAGGGTATCTTTTCCTCCAAGAGGCAGCCTGGTAGCAGAATATTGTGTTTCTCCCTCAAAGTTCAAATGGTCTGAATCAGCCAGAGTGAGTGTGGCTCATAAGATAGTGTAATAGACGGTGACCTTTTTTCTCCTGTGATTATGTCTGTCAAGAGATATGTAAATCTGTCTTCATATAATCCCAAATCTGAAACAAGATTTTGGATTTTATCGATATTCCACTCTCTCTGACCGTGGTGCAGGAGCAGACTCACCTAGCAGTGGAATGACTGTGTGCCTGAGCCCTACACAACATGTTCCTAGCTCCTGCACAGATGCCAATGCCAAAGTGAGGGAGAGGGGCACCTTGATCCAGACTCAAGATGGTACCATGGAACTTCAAACCTGGTTTCTCAGTTTTTGTGAAGTGGATAGGTCATTTTTCCTTGAACGTGAAATGACTTGTTCCTTGAGAGTTTCATATGACCCTCCACAAGAACAGAAGCCCCAATGCCAGGGGCAACATCCTCAGCCTTTGGTACCAATGCCAGGAATTCTCTTCAGGAGCACAAGGCACTGATGTAACAATGTTCCCCAGGGTTTCCTGCCAGGTGCATGACACAACCCTAGAATGATATTGCCAATAAAATAACCATTCTTTTTCTTTCTTTTTCTTTTAGAAATCTGTCAAGTAACTCTGTTCCTGTGTTAAGCGAAGACAATTTAAAAGTAAAATCTAGTGCTGGAATGTATACAATTATTTTTTTTAATATTCTGAAAAAGTTTTATAACCTGTCAAATAATTAATATATTTCGGAAAGACCATCTTGTGTTTACGTCTTTAATAAAAGTACATTTTTACTTAGAATTATATAATTTAATTTTCATAACATTGTCTTTTTCTCTTAATCTCTAAATATCACTGTCTTCCCCATTCATCATTGATTTGCTCCAGCGGCCCCAGTAACATCTCCATATGTCCTGTCTCATGCTAGTGGAGCCCAAGGCATCTGCTTGCTCCAGGAACATAAAGAGCCTCAATCTATTCTGGAATGAGTCTATAATCGTTACTGGTATTTGGCATATATATCAAATACAATACAGGTAGCTTGCCAGGCTCTGCCGTGCAGGTAGCATACTCTTGTAGGCATCTCTAAGTCCAGCATTTATTGATGAACCGCGGGCCGCAAGCGGCCGTGTGCGAGCCAGGCGCTGATAGGCTGGTCTGCTGGGTGGAGGTCTGACGAGAGAGAAGTCCCGATGTGGAAAATGGAGGCCCTCATGGAGTGGGGGGTCGTCTGGCTTGTTGTGAGGCTCTGCTGGGGTGGTGGGCCAGGACTAGAACCCACCATCCCTCCCGGGTGCCTCGTGAGCAGCTGGTCACAGGGAGAGTCAGTAGCAGCTCTGCCCCATGTCTGCGAGTCTCTAAATATATGAACAGATTTAATCTCTTGAACTATGCAATGTACAATGAAAAGTCTTATTCCAGAAGTAATGAATTATATGTGCTCTAAATTGAAATAATTTTATAATCAATCCATTTATTTCCTATAACTCAACTGAACATTGTGTGGGATTGTGTTCTGTTCAGGCAGTCATTTAAAGTTTTTTAACTTTTTGGAGAGTTAGCGAAACTTCTGTCCTTCAAGCAGGAGTAGCTCTGTGTCGAGTTCTGTTTCAATCTTGGTTGTTCCTGAGATGTCAAAAAATAGGCTTTAGTGGCCTAAAAATAAATATAATAAGTTCCCTTATTCAGAAATGGCAGAACAGATTTTATACAACTGTTCTTCCAATTTTACTGCATGACACTAGTTTTGGAAAATTTTAACATTCAGAATAATTCCGTGGGAACTTTTGAGCATGAAAACAAAGGAAAGAGTGGAAAGTACTTCCTTTCCTTCCTGTGTGAAGAGAGAGAACATTAGCTCTGCGGCCTGGCAAAGAGGGAACATACAACATACAAAATGCTTCTGAACTCCATATGGAGGAGAAGCAAAAAGCAACACCCCACCCCCAAAATAAAACCTTCAGGAAAGTCAAGACAATTTATTTGCAAAGTTTTCCTTGGTTATTCCCCAATGCTTATCAAGATTCTGGTCTTCTGTCTTGTTAACAGGTTCAGATTATTAGACCACTGTTTACTAAGAGAGTTCCAATGATTACTCTACAGGATAGGTATTATTTAAGGAAAGATATTTATAGTTTAAAAATAATCAGGAAATACTTACATGGGGGCCAGAGAGATAGTCCAGGGGGCAGGACATTTGCCTTACATGTGGACAACCTGGATTAGATCCTGAGCATCATCTATAAAGCCAGGAAAGATCCCTGAATCAGGAGTAAACCCTGAACACTCCCAGGTGTGGTCCAAAACCAGTCCCTCATATTCTTGCCCCACAAAAGAGATAGCCTTATTTAAAAAACACTGAATTTTATTTTATTTACTTTTTAAAATTTTTTTTTATTATACCACCGTGAGACATACAATTACAAAGGTGTTCATAATTGGTTCTTGGTAATACAGTATTCCAGTACCCATCTCTCCACCAGTGCCCCATTCCCACCACCAATGTACCCACACCCCTCCTGTCCACCCCCAGGCTGCCTCAATAGCAGGTACCCCCCCATTTCCTCTCTTTCTCTCTCTGTTTCTCTCTCTGTCCCTGTATCTCTCTTCCTCTTCTTTTTACACATTGTGGCTAGCCCTGCAGATATGTATAGTTTATCATTTAAGTCTTTTTGTGTATATTCAATGGTGGGTTCTAGTCTGACATTACCATTTCCCACACATAGTAAAACACTGGTATCTATTTATACCCCATTAATGAATGCAGTCATTCTATATCTATCCTTTTACTTCTGACTGATTTCACTCAGATGATAGTCTCCATGTCCATCCACTTGCAGGTAAATTTCATAATTTCGTGTTTTCTGACAGCTGCATAGTATTCCATAGTGTAGATGTACCACAGTTTCTTTAGCCAGTCCTCTGTTCTCAGGCACTTAGGTTGTAAAAACACTGAATTTTAAATAAGACTTTATAGATTACTTAATCTCTGGACCTCAGAATATGTGGGTTAATCTGCAATGCAAAACCTCAAGAAAACTTCTAGAGAATGGCTTTTGTTTGAGACTCCATTTTCTAGAGACATTATGAACCAGACATCCTAAAAACCTGTTCTTCACAAACACTTTGAAGTCCTGGATAAAATATAATCAAAAGTGTAAAACTGTGCACAATTAGAAAAATCACAAGAACAAAAATTTATGAAAAGAAATAAGATCAGTTAGTGTTGCTGCCACATCTGAACTGAGCTTTGTTAATTTTTGGAAACTTTTGCATGAGTGTCAGATGCTGACACTAAGACGCCTGGATCAAGCTTGGATCCTCAAATGCTCACTCTCTACAGTGGAAAGGGGGGAAAGATTCATTCATGAAAAGGAGAGTACATGAAATATTTCTCTTTAATTACACTATTTGTATGAATAAGTCTCACGCTGTGCTTCATGATAACAGATTACAGTTCTTCCACAACTATCAATGAGGTTATCCCCAATTGGCCCATTGTATGTTGAAAATCTTAAATGCATTATTACTTCTAACTCTACTTAGTGTCAGATGTTACTTAGCTCAAGCTACCTTAGACACACTGGTAACAGCAAACTGAAGAGTATAGTTGTTTACCCTTGTGGGCACAAGGCTGACTAGAACTGTTTGCTGCCATTATCCAGCATAATGAAAGAGTATTGTGCCACATTCCAGCTCAGGGAAAAGATCCAAACTAAAATATTAGGGGTGCATTTTTTTTTACAGAATGCATATCACTTTCACATCATCAGAAAACTGGAAAATTGTAAGTCAATTCATCCTAAGTCAGGAACCATACTGTACTGTTTTTTTTTCCATAAGACAAAGAAGGAAATTAATATATTATATTTTCATATTCTAATGTTCAAGTGTTCTTGGAACAAGAAAGGAGACTTTTTTGAGAGAGTTTATTCACCACCTAAATCTTACTGTTATTCTCATGTGAAGCCCATGGATTCAAAATGCCAAATATATTAAAAAAAAACATAAACAAACAATAAGCATTTGCAAAATCAACATCAGACATTTTATTCCCAGTGATTGAAAACTATAAAGTTGTTGTCTATAAAAATATAAAATGAAAGCATTTTAATTATTATTGAAAAGGAAAGAGAATAAGAAATATGCATAACAAATTGAATAAGAAGCATTCTCAACCATATTAACATAATATTCGCAATGCCCCTCTGAGCTAGGAGCTGTTTAATTGGCCTACCTATTTTAGGGATAAAAACACTGAGCCTAGAGCTTAAGAGCTTTTTTTTTTAAGTCATATAGAGTAGATAATTCAGACAGCATGACTCCAGAGTTGACTGTTCAACTACTATATGATGAGAACTAGGAAATTGTCTAAACAGAATTATCTCCAAGAAGTGTATGTTGTACACTTAACTAGGGAGCTGGACTTGAAAGTCCAGCCTGGTTGCATTTCCTCTTTGCTCTACTTAGGCATTTTGAGGACTTGATGAGCTGATATGGGCATGATCTATTTGATTTTTAAGTCTATTTTTTTTCAGCAAGTAGATTGAAATACCACCCCATGTACTTACGGTATGTTTCAATTTAAAAGTACTTGTCACTAAGTGGCAGGCTCTAACTTATGTGGAAAGCAGCTGTGCTTTCCAACAATCCCATGGGATGTTATGGTTGCAAAACCACTTTGTCAATGACATCATTTCGGAGTCAATACCCACTGATGTTCAGCATCTGTTTCTTCTTGGTTTAAGCAGGTCAGGCTTATTTTAGGAAATTATCCTACAGAGTATAGTAATCTTGGAACTGTCAGTCAAGGACGAGGGAATGCAAGATTTGGAAGGGTGATGACTAGATCACCCTTAGCCCTGGAGTATAGGGAGGATAAGGGCAGAGAAGGAAAGAAACTGAGGGAAGAAGAAGAGATAGACAAGAAGCAATGGGGAGCAGGGGTTAAGGGGATGAGTACATCAGTAATCCACGGATGTACTCATCAGTGGTGTAAAGGAGTGGTATCCAAACCACAGTCAACACACTGGAAAGAGATGTCCGTCTTTAACCACCAGGCTTAGAAAAGGTGCCTATCAAGGTGGCAAGCTGGGGATGGAGGTGGGTGGGAGAGAACCTGGGAACTCTAGTGAAGGGAAGATGACAGTGGTGGTGGGATGGGTGCTAGAATCTAATATGTCTAAAATCCAACAATAAATAACTTTCTAAATCAGGGGACTTTAATTAATTTTTAAAAGTTTTTTTTAAAGGTTATCAGTCAAGTTGCCCCAGGAAGTCAATGAGTCCTCTTACTAGGGATTTAAATTGGGAGAGGAGATTCACAATGGACGAAACACTTTGTGGATGCCTTTGGATTCTATGACTATGAGAGTCTATGAGATTCCATAGTGGGTGGCAACATTCTAGACCGGTTTCCTGAAGAGTTTCTGTACCCTAAGTCTTTGTAGGCAACTTGATTTCTGTATTTTCTGACGTCATAACTTTTCCTAAGAGTTTTGTGACTCATTCCATATGTTTTCAAGAATTTCTTCTTAATTTGGCAATCGTTGGGGTTTGTTGCACAGTTGTAAGTGTAGGAATGAAGATCATTCTCCATACATATTGGTGAGAACCACTTGTTATTTCCTATTGTATTATAGATGAGTATGCTACCCGCATGGCAGAGCCTGGCAAGCTACCCGTGTCGTATTTGATATGCCAAATACCAGTAACAATTATAGACCTCATTCCCATGACCTGATGGAATGGTTTGAGGCTCTTTATGTTCCTGGAGCAAGCAGGTGCCCTTGGGCTCTACTTGCATGAGACAGAACATATGGAGATGTTACTGGTGCCCGCTCGAGCAAATCGATGATGAACGGGAAGACAGTGATACAGTGATTATAGATTACAGAACAACAACCTTCAGGATGAGGGTGAACCCAGGGAGGTGACTTGGTGCCAAATTTATGGAGGCACTCACTTAAATTTCTGTTTATGAAAGTGCAGGGTAAGCACCTAGGAAAAGACATTCCTGAAGGCCTTAGGTAAGCACTTATCTCTGCATTAAAGTGAACCAACCCCACAATATGTGCATTGTAGATGAATAACGCAATGTTCGAAGCCTCCAAAGACATTCTCACTTCCAGTTTGTTCAGCAGTTGCTCTTTAGAGCATTAAGAGCCGCTCTTCTGAATAGATTTATGATGTAAGAATCAAAGGATTTTTTAAAAAAAATTTATTTGTGGGGCCCGGGATACAGGACAGTGGGGAAGGCACTTGCCTTGTATGATCAAGGTCTGATACTCTGTACCCCAGATGATCTCCCAAGTCCCACCAATAGTAATTCCTGAACACAGAGCCAGGAGTAAATCCTGAATAGAGCCAGGTGTTACCTTCAAACAAAAACAAACAAATAAAAAAGTTTATTATATCCATCAAGAAGTTCTCTAAGAGTGTGGTTCTTAACCCAGACTGCCCAGAGGACTCATAAGAGAAACCTTACAAAACACACATGCATCTGCTTTCATAAAATTTTATTCATTTTTTTTTCTGGAAAAGGCCCTGTGAATCAGCTTCCCTAATGATTGCACAATACATTGGTATGGATGACCTAGGTTCGATCCTTGGCATCCCATATGGTCCCCTGAGCACCGCCAAGAGAAATTACTGAGTGTAGAGCCAAGGAATAACCCCTGAACATTGCCGGGTGTGTCCCAAAAAGCAAAAACAAAATAAAACAACAGCAACAAAAAACACATTGGTATGGAGAATCACAACTGGGCAGCACTGTGTGACCAAGACCTGTTGAATATATTCACTGAGTACCCCTAGCAGAAACCCCATGGCAGCTGAATCAACTTCCACAGAATAGAATTTCTTTTCATAGCAGGTAATTCAGTAACTGGTTCTTCTCTCGCTTGCTCTGTGATTTTGGCCAACAGCTTAGTTTCCTCATAATGTAAGTTTAACCAAGGCATTCATGTTTCCTGGGACAAAGTGAGGGTGGCTCTGTTATGTGAGGGAGCACATAAAATGTTTAACATCATGCACAGCATGTAGTTAGAGCTATAAAAAATACCTTAGGCATCAGTTTCATCTCAGTGACTCCTATGCTTAAGTCAGGATCAGAGAACACTCCTTGATGAATCAAGCTTCTTGTGTAATTCTGGTCACTTGTGGAGTGGACTGTTCTTGCAGAGGTGCCCACTCAAGATCTGTGAGTGTGTGTGGCTGAGGACTCTGAGAAAGAGTGTGTATCCCTTGCTGGAGATATTTCTTTAAGAAACCATCAAGAAACTTGGCCCTTCCTGGACCTCAGTCTAGAGGCCTTCCCCAGCTCCACAAGTGAGGTAGGAAGTGACTTTGGGCCATGGCAACTCTTGCTTTAGTCTTGCAGTTCTCCAGATTACCTGCTACTCACTGAAATTCCTGATTTTGATTTATTCATTTAAGCTTCTGAAGATGGGCCTTGAGATCCCAGAGAATAGAGGTATAGACCTACCACTTGCATCTTACTTTAGAAATTTCCACCAGGGATGGATATGTGTGTGTTTGTGTGTAAATCATACATATTTGTAGCATGCTATGCCCTGGTCATTGGGCTGAGGGAAATGATGATGACAGTTACAACATCTAGTTGGAGAGAGGCAGGTGGAGAAGGGAGGGTGAGCGAGACTGGGAAGTAGGCAGGAGCCCAGAAACCCATCACTAAGATTTCCTGCCACACTAAGGGATTTGGTTCTCTTCTGAAATTAATGATGAGTCATGGAAGAGCTTTATCCACAGCTTGTGAAACCAAAGACATCAACGGTAGATGTGCCATTAGGCACAATAAAAGTACAATTAGTTTCTATTGCTGCATAACGGATGACTCTAAACTTAGCATCTTAAAACAATAAACATTGATTATCTCACAGCTTCTGTGGGTCAGGCATTCATAAGTGACTTAGCAGGGTGACTCAGTTTTCAGCAATGGGTTCTTAGTGTTGACTCTTATGTATCTCTATTATTTATTTATTTAGCTCATTGGCTCCCTCTTTTAAAGAACAACTCTGTGAACTTCTTCAAAGCCTTTTTAATTTAATATAAGGAAACTAAGCAGCTTAGTTTCCTTATATTAAATTATGGGATGGCTGATAACAAACCTTTTATAAAATTGGCTTGAATAACAAGCATCTTCATGAGCTCCCAGAATGGGTGATTAAAAAAGAAATGAGAGTGACTGACTCTCACCAGGGTTTCCCATGAGACTGTAGTCAAGACATGAGGGTGGCATCTGAAGGCTTTGTTTTGTTAGGCTGGAGGGTTTGCTTCCAAGATGGCTCACTGCAAGACTGATGAGGCACTGATGGGTATTGGTAAAGAAGCTTAGAACTGAGAAACAAGGTGCCTCCTTATAACTACTTGAGTTTTCTCAGAACACAAAAGGCTGACTCAGTAATCCAAGACAGAAGATATGTGTGTGTCTTCTCTTGTGAACATTGCAAGTCATACACCTTCATCTTACAGCATCGGAGCGCCCACTCAGGCCAAGGGAACATCCTCCTGTCTCATTGTTGGAGGGTGGCACAGAAGAGTGATCCGAGACCACTTTGCACTTTGATCACCATAGCAGGTGGCTTAGATGGTGACACCTGTGACCCTGGGGAGGAGGAGAATGTGAAAGTGGAGGATCACAAAGGCACGCCCAGTGACCTGGGCAAGGAGAGAAGCAAAGAATGAGGAGGAAGCACAGGAGTACTTTGTAGCTCACTGAAATTTTTATAATTATATATTTATACATAATTATATATAATTATATGTAAATAATTACATATAATTATGTATAATGTATATAATCATGTATAACATAGATTGTAATTATATAATTATAACTATATCACAATTATCTAATTGATTTAATTAATGATAAATTAATTATAATTTAATTAAAATCAAATTAAACACTAAACTTCACTCTCCCTCCAAAAGGCTCCCAAGCTTGCCTGTGGTCCCATAGTGAGGGCCCCAAGAGAGTTCATGCACTGGAGGATGGAAGGGAAGTGCCTCAGAAACCCATTTTATTTTGACTTAAGATCAAAAGTTTTCAAGATGAAGCCAGAACTTAATGTGCTTAGAAAGGAAAAAATGGTAATTTTTGTTGTTGCCATTATTTGTTTGTTTTCGTGTTTATAAATATACACATAAACAATTTATAGTTATATATGAATAAAAAGATATCACTTGATCACTTGAATCTTGTTATTCATCGATTTGCTCGAGCGGGGGCCAGTAACATTTCCATTGGACCCTATTACGTGCCAATGTAGCCCAATGGCATCTGGTTGATTCAGGAATATGAAGAGCCTCAAACCGTCCTTCAGGGTCATGTTAGTGGAAGCACCTATCTTATTTGTGTGACATGTGCAAAATCTTCACTCTGCCTTTTTCTGGTTTTCAGTTGTAATAATTCTGATGAATGACTTCACTTGATCACTTGAATCCCGTTATTCATCGATTTGCTCGAGAGGGTGCCAGTAACATTTCCATTGGACCCTATCACGTGCCAATGTAGCCCAATGGCATCTGGTTGATTCAGGAATATGAAGAGTCTCAAACCGTTCCTTCAGGGTCTTGACAAGGAAGTCTGACCATCTTGTAGGTGGGCGGCCACCTGATCTTTTGACATCCCGTGGGATCCAGTCGGCAATGACTCTAGTCCAGCGGTTGTCTCCAAATCGCATTACATGTCCAGCCCAACTGATCTTCGATGCCTTGGCAAACGAGACAGCGTCCCTGATTCTGGAATAGCGACGGAGGTCAGAACTCCGGATTCCTTCTCTCACTTGAGTGAGGCCTGATATTCCAAGCATAGCTCTTTCGATTCCTCTCTGGGAGACCCAAATAGCATTCTCATCCTGCTTTCGTAGGGCCCAGGTCTCTGAGGCATATGTTAATGCAGGGAGAACGGTGGAGTCGAAGAGATGTGCCCGGAGCCGGAGGTTCTTTGTCCTTTTAGCTATTTCTTCGTTGCCTTTGAAGGCATTCCATGCCACTCTCTTCCTCCTGCGCAGCTCAGGTTTTAGGTCGTTCATCATGTTGATTTCTCGACCTAGGTACACATAACTGCTGCATTCAGAGATGTTTGTTCCATTGAGAGTGAATGGGCCTCTGGAACTAGTTCATTCTTCATAAACATGGTTTTCTTTAGATTCAGCTGTAGACCTATCTTTCCACATTCTCGGTCAAAGTCAGCCAGCATTTGTGCCACTTGGCTAATGTTTGGTGTTATTAGAACGATGTCATCAGTGAAGCGGAGGTGGTGTAGTTGCCGACCATCTATCTTCACTCCCATTCCTTCCCATTCTAATTGTCGCATGATGTTCTCGAGGGTGGCGCTGAAGAGTTTTGGTAAAATGGTATCACCCTGTCGAACCCCTCTTTTCACATTAATGATCACTTCTTTGTAGAATGGTGAGAGCCTGGTGGTGAATCCGTAATACAGCTCACAAAGGATCTTGATGTATTGGGTTTGAACACCCTGTTTGGCTAGGGCTTTGATGACTGCTTCAGTCTCCACAGAATCAAAGGCTTTCTGTAAATCAATGAACGTGAGACAGAGCGGCATCTTGTACTCCCTACAAACCTCAATGAGCTTGGTTACTGTGTGGATATGGTCAATTGTGCTGAATCCTTTCTGGAAGCCTGCTTGCTCGCATGGTTGTCCTTCATCTAGCTTATCCTGTTCAGGATGACTCGTGTAAACAGCTTGTAGATGATGGACAACAGGCAGATGGGGCGATAGTTGCCAATGTCGTGAATGTCTCCCTTCTTGAACAGTAGAACTGTCCTGCTGGTTTTCCATTGGGAGGGCACCTTGCATCCGGACAGGTAGCGTGTGAAGAGCCGAGCTAGTGTATTGATGAGTACCGAGGGCAGATTCTTCAGGTGTTCGGGTCTGACTTTGTCTGGGCCTGGTGCTGTTCCCTTCTGCAGGGTGGGCCCTTGTAAGCTGGGTTTCTGACAAGCCGGGCTGGAGACTGGATTAATCTGTGGGCTGGAGACTGGGTTAATCTCCTGGGCGGAGATCTTACCAGGTGCGGAGTGTGGATTGTGAAGATTGCTGCCAGCAAGGTGTGGGGGGTTTCTCTTGGGCTCCTCCGAGGCTCCATCAGGATGGTGGACTCAGGTCAGAAGTTGCTCTCGTGGTCCATGGAATGCAAGGGGTTCAACGGGGAAAGCTGGTTTCTGCTCTGCCGGGTGTAACTGTAAGAAAAAGATATACTTTGTATAAAAAGATATACTTTGGAGGAAAAATAAACTTGATAACACACAAAAGAATTTAAAAAATATATTGAATCACAGTGAGATACACAGTTGCAAGGTTGTTTATGATTGGGTTCCAGTTCTATAATGTTCCAACACCTGTTCCTTCACCAGTGTATATTTCCCACCACTGATGTCCCCAGTCTCCCACAATCTGCCTCTGTGGTAGGCTTTCTCTCTCTCTTTTTCTTTCTCTTTCTCTCTCTCTTTGTCTCTCTCTGTCTCTCTGTCTCTGTCTCTGTCTCTCTGTCTCTCTCTGTCTCTCTCTTTCTCTCTCTTTCTCTGTCTCTCTCTGTTTCTCTCTGTCTCTCTCTCTTTCTCTCTCTCTCTTGTCTCTCTTGTCTCTCTCTGTCTCTCTCTTCTTTTTGGTTTGCAGTACAATACTTAAAGGCATCATGAATATCCCTTTACCTCCCTTTCAACAGTCCGTTCTTGTCCCAGGTGATCTTTTCTAACTATTGTTGTCATACTAGTCCCTTCTCTCTATCCTGACAAAAGGCATTTTTTATTTATTTATTTATTTATTTATTTATTATTTATTTTTGTTTTTTTGGGTCACACCTCGGTGATGCTCAGGGGTTACTCCTGGCTCTGCACTCAGGAATTACTCCTGGCGGTGCTCGGGGACCATATGGGATGCCGGGGATCGAACCCGGCCGGCATAGGCTGGCCACGTGCAAGGCAAACACCTTTTTTTTATTTTTTTGCTTGACAAAGGCATTTTTGACAGCCATTTGAGAATGAAAGATGAAAATTAATCTGTAAGAAGAGTGCCCTCTGCTGTCATATATACAAAAAAGATGTTCCATCTGGCAATATTAAGAAATGCATGAAAAGGCTTAGACAATCTGGATATTGTCTTACAATAAAACTATATTGAAATTATAATTAAATTAAAAGCTCTCTAACTGCCTTAATCATTTTTTAAGGGAGAGCCATGTTGCTATATCTCAATTTGATTTTACTCATTCAGTGATAACTGTGGCAATAAAACAGAAAACATTGGATGCAATAGGCCATTAGGAGTATTTCTTCCAAAATTTCAACTAAAGTAAATTTGTTGCTCATTGATCAAATCCATCGATGAGAAGTCAGGGTTGCCCCGTCACCTTCAAAGGGCTGAAGGAAATGGCTTTAGTCTGAAACACTAGAAAATGTGAAGGAGCTGACATCTGCAAGCTTTATTGCTCCTTCCAGGGGACAGGGGAGCAGCAATGTTCAATAACAACACAGAGGCAGCAATAACTTGAGAAAACAGAGAATACCTGTGCTTGGCAATCAGTACTAAACTGTCTATGCAATGGATTGATCCTAGTGCCAACTGCACCGATGACACGAGCCCATAAGATCACACTAAATTTAGGCAGGACGGACACCACTGCTCTCAGTATTAGTGTTTGCCTGCAAACTCCCATCTATTCTATGCATCCATTCCTGCCTTTATCCCTGTGGGTCCCTGTCTCTGCTGTGGGTCTTCAGGACTAGCTTCTTTGTTTTCTCACTCTTGAGTCATGGTGTTCCTTGATTCTGAATACTCTCAACAGGTAGGAAGAGAGAGTCCCTCAGCAGAACATCATATTCTCCTCTTAGCTAAAAAAAGAGCGCTGTCCCTCTGTTCAGCGCTAAGTAGCCGATTCATCTCCCAGGCCCTTCCATGCTGTACGCTGTTCATTTCCCAATGTTATCAAGTACTCTTCTACTTCTTCTGTAATGCTCCCAGTGTTTGAATTTATCTTCTCTACTATCCTCTCTCCAGTAGCAATAATGAATCATTTTACATGGCTGAAGGCAATATTCAGTCCCTCCCCTTTGTCCTAGATGGCAGAAATGGGAATGCTTTGAAACCACTCTCTGCCTTTCGCACCTTCCTGACTAGATTCTATCAGTGAGATTCAATCTTTAGCAATTGAAGGTAGCAGGAAAGTTGAAGAATCTTTTTTTTGGTTTCACTGTATCACTGTCATCCCGTTCATCATCAATTTGCTCGAGCTGGCCCCAGTAACATCTCCATATGTCCTGTCTCATGCTAGTAGAGCCCAAGGTCATCTGCTTGCTCCAGGAACATAAAAAGCCTCAATCCATTCCGGAATGAGGTCTATAATTGTTACTGGTATTTGGCATATCAAATACGACATGGGTAGCTTGCCAGGCTCTGCCGTGTAGGTAGCATACTCTTGTAGTCTTGTAGTCTTCTTTTTTTGGTTTAAGAAGCTGATTTCTGGCATGGGGCTGGTCAAAGATGAAGGTTATTATTTTTTTTTATACCTAAAGTGGTCTACAATCCAATATCCAGATTTGCAAAAGGTTAGGTGTCATTGGCTTCTGGATATCGGCCTCTTCATCCTGGATTTTTTTCTGCACTGGCTTTTACTGATCGCAGTGACTCTCAGTTGAATTTCCACTCTCCTACTTGAGATGGATGTCAGGGTGAGGGCTGCTGGGTTGGTTAAATCTGCAGGCCACTGGCATGGAGCTGAGAGACAGAGCCTGTAGCCTCACAGTCTCACCTTCTGATTCTTTATTCTCACTCCTATTATGCTCCTGGATCCACACTTTTCTGTTAAATGTTTTCTGATTTCTCTTCCTACAAGACAGCATGCTGCCTATGACAGTTGATGGCCTCTCACTCCTTGCTGATAGACCAGTGAAATTTTTGCTATTCAAAAGGAAGGAGTCTACCACACACATTTGTAGCTGTGCCTTAGCGACTAGACCTAATAGAGCCTAAGAGCCTATTGGCCCTTGTTGTATGTATGGGAAAAGCTCCTGGTATAGAATATAACCTGTATTCTGGTCTTCACTCTGCCCTTAAATTCCGCAATGATTTTCATAAAATTCCTCATCTTTTCTGGAGCTGAGGTTTCCTGACATTAAAATAAAGGGTTTCAAATGGTTTTGAAGGTTACTTTTCCTTCTCAAAGTTCCTTAGGTCTTATGAAATCATTATAGGCATCTAAGCAAGAAGTGGTTAACAGGGGACAATGTCCTAGCTCATTAAGTATTCAAAACCTTGCAAGTGACACATTTACTTGCCTTTCTCCTTGTTCGCATGTCAGTCAGACCTTGCGTTTTTCTTTTTCTTTTTTTTTTTTTTTTTGGTGTTCTGTCTGCTTTCTTTTGTCTCATCTTCCATTAATAGTAAATTGACATCAAATTGCAGTTCTGGAGAATTAGAGGTGTTGCTATGGAAACAGCCTTGATTCATTGATGTAAACATCAAAGTGTTGATGCTGTTCTCTGAGGTGCTGGTAAAAAGGAAGATGCAAACTAAATGTTAGTGTAAGAATGGCATTTTGCTTATAGAGGCAGTGGTTCCCACTCAAGAACTGATGTGAGGATTTATGTAGCGCATGGTTGTGCATCTCAGTGAACTGAATGGTGCTTTCTGACTCAGCAACTGACTTGATCAAGCAAGACTGATATGTGGGTATCTGTTTTGTCCTCTTGTATCCAGGTTACAAATGACTCTTAATTCATCATTACCATGAAATAAAAATACCTCCACTTTGAGCTCATTGATTATGATTCAATGGTCTCCTTTCTTGGAATTGAGTGAAATTTTATTTCTTCTCTTAAAAGTATTTTATTTACTTCAGAATAAAGACTCAATTTCCTTCCTCCCTCTCTCCCTCCTTCCCACCTTCTCTCTCTCTCGTTCCTCCTTCCTTCCTCCCTCCTTTCCTCTCCCTTCCTTCCTTCCTTCCTTCCTTCCTTCCTTCCTTCCTACCTCCCTTCCTCCCTCCCTTCCTCCCTTCCTCCCTTCCTTCCTCCCTCCTCCTCCCTCCCTTCCTTCCTCCCTCCCCTGCCTCCCTTCCTCCCTCCCTCCCTCCCTCCCTTCCTCCCTCCCTCCCTCTCCCCCCCTCCCTCCCTCCCTCTCTCCTTCCTTCCTTCCTTCCTTCCTTCCCTCCCTTATTATGCATAAAGAAATAATGTATACTGGAATGGACAGATAATACAGCAGGTACAGCACTTGCCTTGCATGGGAACAACCAAGGTTAAATTCTCTTCACTCCACATGGCCCCCACCAGGAGTGATTCCTGAGCACAGAGCCAGGAGTATGCCCTGAGAGCCAATGGGTGTTTCCCAAAAACAAAAATAAAGGAAGAATGTATATACAATATACCACTTAATTTATTTCAGTGAACTGTTTATCATATATAGTGATTTAAATTCCACCAAAATCAGATAAAATGGTTCTGTCATCCTAAAAAGACTTTCTCTGCTCTTTGCTATAGTGCCTCCACCATGATTCCCAGATCTAGACAGTTGCCAATTTGCTTCCCGTCATTATAGTTTTACTTCTAGTAGAATTTGACCTACATGAAAACACACAATACGTAGCTATTTCTCAAGCTTATTTTACCTTGAAATTTATATTCATCCATGTGATTATATATGTGATTTTATTTCTATTATCTCCAGTAGAATAGTCCATAATATGGCTTGTTTGCTTGTCAGAGAGAAATTCGGATTACTACCTGTTTCTGACTGTTGTGATTAATGCTGCTGCATACACGTCCTTGTGTGGACATGTTATCTGTCTGACACACCTACTTCAGAGCAGGATTTCTGGATCATATGATGACTTAGAGTGTTTTATTTTGTTTTGAAAGTGGGGTCAAGGAAAAAATTCAGGATTTCACATGTGTGAGGTAAGCCTTCTTTCACATCACCAGCCCCAGAGTTTCCTAAACATGAGATAACTGCCAATGTGATTTCTAAAGTGTTGTGCCAATTCTCATTCCCATCAGAATTAGACCAGAGTTCCAAAACCTTACCAGAAAGGACAAGGACTTGCCTAGGCAACAAAGGCCAGGCCTGGGACACTGAGGGCCAGAGAGGCAAGAGGGGGCGTGAAAGGACCCGACTGGACATCGGCATCCAGGACCAATTCCACGGCACAAATGAGATAGAATGTGGCGGGTAGCAGGGGCTGTTCCTCCATGCCTAGGGCCAACGACAAGGCCAAGGCCTTGGCCCAGGCCCATGAAGGCAAGGGCCAGTGGGTAGCCAGAGCCGACTCTTGACATCCAGGACCAAGGCCAACGCCAAAGACTTGACCCAGGCTCAGGGCGGTGAAGGCTTGTGGGAAGTCAGGGCTGGCCTCGGCATCCCAGGTCAAGGCCAAGGCCAAGGCCAGGGCTGGTCCTCTGTGTCCAGGACCAAGGCCAAGGCATTGGCCCAGGCCCACGGCAGCAAGGGTTAGTGGATGTGAGGGCTGGCCCTCATTATCTGGGGCCAGGGCTAAGACCCAGGCCCAAGCCCAGGGTGACGAGGGCCAGGAAGGTGTGTACTAGTGGACAGGCCCTCGGCATCCAGGACCAGGGCCCAGGCCCAGAGTGGCGAGGATCTTGTCCTAGCCCAGGTTGCGAGGGCCAGTGATAGCCTATCTGGCCCTCAGAGTCCAGTGTCTTGGTCAAGACCAGGGTCTTCGCCAGGGCACAGGGTGCCAAAGACCATTGGATAGTCAGGGCTGGTCCTCTGGGTCAAGGTCCAGGGCAAAGACCTCACCCAGGGTGCTGAGAGCCAGCTGGTAGCCACAGGGCTGGCCTTGGTGTCTAGGGCCAGTGCCAAGCCAAGACTTAGGCCCAGACCCAGGGTATCGAGGGCCAGCAGGGCCCAGGGTGGGGGGCTAAGGCTGGCCGCGCATGCAGTGCCATGGCTAAGGTCTTGGCCCAGGCCCAGGGTGTTGAGGGCCAGCTGGGGCCAGGGCTGGCCCTTTGCATCCAATGCCAAGACTAAGGCCCTGGCTCAGGCCCAGGGTGCCGAGGCCCTGGCCCTGACCCTAGCCCAGGGTTACGACTGACAGTGGAGGCCAGGGCTGTACCTCTGCATCCGGGGCCAAGGCCAAGGCCTTGGCATAAGCCCAGGGCTCTGAGGTCCATTCAGGGAGGGTCAGAGGTGACTCTCGGCACTCCCGACCAGGGCCAAGACCAGGGGATTATCTTGTTTTTGGTTCTTACCTAGTCTGATACTAACTCTAGTTTGTGGATAGTATTTTGAGTAGTTATGCTCTAAACTTTCACAGGACTTATCTAAGATTCCAGATGAAATATTTTTGAAAACACAGGATTTAATGCAAAACCTTTCTGGATCAAGGGAAAGAAAATTAAAGAAGTCTAATACTAGTTTAATCAATCTCATTCAACCTTCAGTATTCATTTTTCCTTGATGTCATGTTAATTGGTGGGGGGGGGGGGGGGCAAGCATCCCTTCTTGTTAACAGTGTTTGGACTGATCTGTGATATGCCAGACACTGATCGGTAGATGAATAGCAAAGGCAGGAACCAGGCTGTAAGCCTAGGCCAGATGAGTGTGGGTGGAGATAAGGGATAGGGATGTGCCTTGAGAGTAGGAAAAACTCCAAGTCAAGCCTATTTAGGAGCCATGGACAATAGACTGTAATGCTGAAAGAGGTAGCTGAAACAACTTCTCTAATTTAGGTTTCTCAACATATGTTGGCAGGAAGAAGGAAACAACATTGATGGGAAATGTCAGGATAACCTGTTAGTTTTTTTTTTAATTCTCTGCCCCTTTAGAAAGCAAACTTGAGTCACTCTACAGTCAGATGAATCAGTACTTCACCATTATATATATAGTTTTAAATAGGCCTCCAGAGCCCTCAGGCAGATTGATTCAGCTGCTTATTTGTGACCCAAGAACTTAAGAATGGAATATTCAGAAATGCATTAGAAAGAGATAATGGTCCTAATATGTTTTCTAAACCATAATTTTCTCTAATTACATGTAGAGGGTGGGTTAGAGTGGGGGTTATTTTAACAACTAAAGCAGAAGATAATCCATTAGAAGATTAATTAACTAAAGGAGAGTTTGTGCTAAACCCAGAATAAGTCGCTCAAAGGCATAGGAGGTCAAACTGAGACAATGCTTACAATGGATCAATTTAAAAACAACAGTTATTAAACACATTTCAAGAACTGAATCAGCATTAAAGCAGAGCAAACATTGTTTTTCAGATAAAAAAGTAAGATTGGGGCTGGGCAAGTTGGGCGTCCTCACACCCCCGTCTCCACTGTTTTACAGGGTCCCAACCACAAATGGTCCTCCCAAGCATTACCAGGCATGATTCCTGAGTGCAGAGTCAGGAGTAAGCCCTGAGATCCACCAAAAAACTGAAAGAAAAAAAAAGAAACAATTAATCCTGAGTCCACTCCATTCTTAAGCTACACAGCCTAATTCAGAATGCACTGTTGCTTAACTTCATGGGATGTGCACCCTCTCCTCTCTATTTACTATATAAACTACTTGATTCAAGAACAAATAACAATTTAGTATGAAAATAATTATTAGACTTCTGGCTAGACTTTAAGCAGCAGGGTTGCTGATTAGCCACCCTGCATCTAAAAATACCCACTTCATAAAATGGCTCATGAAATCAGTTATAACTTGTTACTTCCCTGGAGAATAAACACATTAACTATTTGTGACCAAAAGTAAATATGATTTGTGCTAGAAACCCTTGTCACTTGTACCACTCGTCTTCCCGTTGTTCATTGATTTGCTTGAGCGGGCACCAGTAGCGTCTCCATTCATTGGGAATGAGGTCCATTATTGTTACTGTTTTTGGCATATCGAATACACCATGGGTAGCTTGCCAGGCTCTGCCATGGCTCTGGGTTCATTCCAGGGGGCCCAGTCTTTTTCTATATCAGACCATCAACCACTCAGGGCCCTAGGGCAGAGCCCTGGGTGTAGACAAGCCTGTCTCCTGCCTGCCACCTGCTGACGCAGCCGGGCACAGCAGCCACACCTGCAACAACCTCAAGGGGCAAAAGAAACCCTAACAGTAACAAAAAACACAAACCACAGTGCTGAAAATAAAATTTAAAAAATTATTAGCCATCTGTTACTTTCCAGGATAAATCTTACTAGCCAAGATTACTTATTGGATAATAATATATCCAATATTATTATCCAAAGTGGATAATATATATTGGATAATAATAATATTATTATACCTGATCAGAAACTCCTGATCAGGTATAATAATATTTCCATGCAATGTTAGTTGGTTAGTTTGAAATGGTCACTCTGGACAAGAACTGCATGCTGAAAGAAGATAAAGGGATATACATGATAAACTTTCAGTACCTATATTGCAACCATAATGCCCAAAAGGAAAGAGAACAAAAGTGAGAGAGATCGAGAGAAGAAAAGTGTCTGCCCTACAAAGGGATATACATGATAATCTCTAAATGTATGTATTGCAAGTCACAATGTGTAAGAGAAGGGAGAGAGAGGAGAGAGAGAGAGAGAGAGAGAGAGAGAGAGAGAGAGAGAGAGGCAAAGTACCTGCTATAGAGGCAGGCTAGGGAGGGAGGGAATCAGGGACATTGGTGGTGGGAAATGGGCACTGGTGGAGGGATGGGTGCTGGAACACTGTATTCCTGAAACCCAAACATGAATATCTTTGTAATTGTGTATCTCAAGGTGGTATAATAAAAAAAAATTAAAGATAAATAAAAATAACTGTCAACAGCAATAAACAAATAAAATTAAAAAATTTTAAAAAGACCTGACAAGTTGATGATAATATGTATGCATGCATAAATATTTGTGCAAATAAACACATATGTGCATTTTAAAAAAGTGCCTGCCTTAGAGGCAGACTTGGGGTGGGAGTAGCAGGAGGAAAATGGTTGGCGCTGGTGGTGGGAAATGTGCACTGGTGAAGGGACGGCTGTTGGAACATTGTATGACTGAAATCCAATCATGAACAACTTTTTTAACTGTATGTTTCATGCTAATTCAATTAAAAAAAGAATATGTCCACGTATCCCTGATATAC
Source organism: Cryptotis parvus (assembly GCA_021461705.1). Taxonomy (NCBI): domain Eukaryota; kingdom Metazoa; phylum Chordata; class Mammalia; order Eulipotyphla; family Soricidae; genus Cryptotis; species Cryptotis parvus. Next base: position 33,498 of record JAJIBD010008649.1, on the reverse strand, counting down.
GTTGTCTTCATAGATGAGCAACCATAGTTACTTTATTGTCACCTGGGGAGAACTCTGTGGACTTTCAGACCAACACTTGCTCTTTCTACTTCTGCTCAAGGGGGTGCAATGAAAGTAATGCAGTGTAGGTGGAGGAGGGCAAGCTTGGTAGGCGGATCAATGCCATAGAAGCAGAAAGAATAGAGGTGCAAAACCAGGGAAGTGAGGAAAAGAGTGATACCAGTAGTTTTACTGTGCATAGGTGTGGTAAGCAAACAAATTTTTTCAAGTAATTCACGAAGAATGAAACTTCAAACTGATTAGGTAGCAATAGGTACCCACCATGAGGTCTACCTTGATGATATAATGATATATAGTATTTCAGAAGCAAATTTAGATCTTCATCTCATCTTATGCATATTAAATTAATTCTAAATGAACTAAGGAATTAGGAGTGAATAATAAAGTCATAAAGAAGAAGAATAAAGAATAAACTGAGTTTGGGATGGGAAGGATATTTTAAGCACAAAATTAATGGACAAATGAGATAAAATTGCTAAATAATTTGATTATGTTATTTCTTCTGTATATGTAACATATTAAAATTGTAATATAGGTGTCCTTGGGCTCTACTTGCATGAGACAGGACATATGGAGATGTTACTGGTGCCTGCTCGAGCAAAACGATGATGAACGGGAAGACAGTGATACAGTAATAAAATGAAAATATAAAATTTAATAAAAACTTGTAAAAGCATTATAGAATTCGTTATAGAATTATTTCACATAAGTTAACAAGAATCTCTCCCCCAAATTTAAATTAACAAAGAAGAATAAAAGACAATTAATAAATTTAATATTTTATAAAAATAGCAATTAACACATCAAAATGTCTGGTCTCCCTAGGGACTAAATAGGTCAAATTTAAATGATTGCTTCTTTTTAATTGTCAATTGACAAGGATTTTTCTAAAACCAGTATGCAAGTATAACTAGGTAAAAGCCCTTTAATCACATGTACAGCCAGTTGACATTTTGTCATATTTGTTAAATTTTACTGTTTCCAAGATTTTTCTGCATATTCAAGTGGACTTATCAGAAATTCAAACATGAACATCAAATAGATTCTCCTTGGGGAGTGCGGCTGGCCAGGCGGGCGCCTGGGGTCGTGGTAGAGCCCCAGGCCTCAGCAGAAGGTGGAACTACAACCCTCAGAAGTCCGAGCGGAAGCGGAAGTAAACAGACATTTTGAATTCTCACACTGGCCTGTCTCCGCCTCAGGTATTCTCCCTGGGGTGTGCAGCTGGCCGGGCGGGTGGCCACTCACCGGCCACTTATTAATGCAAAAACTAGGAAATTAAACACCAAGGGAAGGTAATACCCTCAAGAAAAAAGAAACAGTACACTAGAGGAATCTATCCCTGAACACTGCAACACCATGGGGAAACAACGCAGATCCTAGTTCAAAGAACAGATGAAGGAATCAACCCTGAAGACTCAAAAAGAATGCAGATTTGCATGATCTCTCTGACAATGAATTTAGAGAAGAAATTGGTAGATGTTTAAGGAGCTCAACAAAAAAATGAAGCAGATGTCGAATAAAATACAGAACATAAATGAAGCAGTTGAAAGGGCAGTCAATAAATTACGGGAAGAAATGAGAGCAGAAATGAGAACCATGCAAATAGAAATATCATCGCTTAAAAACTCATAGATGAAATGAAAAACACAATAGGGGCTCTCAACAGTAGGATGACAGCAGCGGAAGAGAGAATCAGTGAGACTGAAGATGAGCTGCAGAAAGCACTCAGAGAACTACATAAGATGGAAAAAGACTGGAAAATGGATCAGCAATGGAACAGAGAACAATGGGATGAAGCCAGGCAGAACAACATAAGAATCATCGAAGTCCCAGAGGGACAGGAAAGTAACCCCAAGGAAATTAAAACAGTTAAAAACATCCTGGCTGAAAAGTTCTCCCAGTTAAAGGACGAAGGCATCCAGATCCAAGAAGCCTGACGTGTACCAGCAAGAAGAGACCCCAATAAAAAGACCCCCAAGACACATCCTAGTCAAAGCAATGGATGCCATAGACAGAGACATAATTCTTCAGGCAGCAAGATCAAAGAAGGAAATTGTATACAAAGGAGCATCCATTCAACTTTCAGCAGACTTCTCAGAAGACACCCTCCAATCCCAAAGGCAGTGGTGGGATATAGTAAAAAAAACTCAATGAAATGAATGCCTTCGCAAGAATTCTTTATACAGCTAAACTCTCACTCAGATTTGAAGGACAAATATACAACTTCTTGGATAAACAACAGCTTAGGAACTTTGTAAAATCAAAACCAACCTTAAAATGAACATCAAATAATTAATTTCTCAAAAGACATGGGGGTTATTCAGGTGCAGGGCGGCCTCTCTGCCTGCCTTCCCTGCACTAGACTAATGGACGGTTTGGCTTGGGGACAAGTTTGATCCTTTGGCTTCCTCCCCTGCCTAAGCGCCCAGAAGTCAGAAAACCTCGTGCAACACAACCACAGTCATCCTCAAGGTCCGGACCCCACAGCGGAATACAGCTCAATTCCAGTAGCGCAGGTGCTTTGCACCTGCGTGATATCTCAAAACCTAGTATACCACAAACTTGTGAGAGTCAGAGGCTGGTAGGACAGTGAAGAGAACAGTGTGCTGGTAATCGTTGAGAATGATGGTACCATCCAAGAACTGAACATTGAATATAGCAGAAAGGTACACATGATAATCTCATGTGTATGCATGCATTGCAATCCACAATGTGTAGGAGAGGGAAGCGAGATAGAGAGAAAAAGAGAGAGAGGAGAGAGATAGAGAGGAGAGAAAAGAGAAAGAACCTGCCATGAAGGCGGGATGGGGGGGAGGGAAGTGGGGACATTGGTGATGGGAAATGGGCATTGTTGCAGGACTCCTTTAAGGGCCGCTGCATTTGGCTCAAAACATTAGCATACTAAAGGGCCTAGGTGAGGTGCAGGGAGGGATTACCTAAGGACATTTGGCCCTCCCTGCTTTCCATAACAGTGGGAGGAAGGTCTGAGTTGCAGGGGTATAAACTAGCCAGTTTTCACTCACTGCGCTTCTTTGTGGGTGCTCTCTTTGTGAGCTCGCACCCTTCTTGGAAGTCTTGTCTTCTTCCCTTTACAAAGCCTTTACAGGTGGTGGCCGCCATCTTGGCCTACACGTGGCTGGGGTTTTAGCCTGGAATCCTAAGCACCCGGGCTTTTCCTTTTGCTGATTTGTATGCCTGAACCTGTGACAAGTAAAGCCTTTTAAAACTGCATCGGATTCCTGAGTTTTCATCCATTCCTCGCCGGCTTCGGAGGTAGAAGGGAACTCACTTCCCGGCACTGTCGGGTTCCCGGCGGAGCGCCCGACAGGCATGGGTGGAAGAATGAGTGCTGGAACACTGTATGCCTGAAACCCGAGCATGAACATCTTGTAACTGTATATCTCACAACGGTATAATAAAATATAAAAAAAGACATGGGGGACAGAGAGATAGTACAGTGAATAGGATACTTGACTTGCATGTGGCTGATTTAGGTTCTTTCCCTGGCACCACATACGGTCCCCTGAACACTGCCAAGAGTGATCCTGTGGGCAGAGTCAGGAGTAAGCCAGGAACATAGTTAGATGTGACCCCAAAATATCAAAATGAAAACCACAAAGTTTGGCATGACCCCAATATCCAGCACTGGAAAAAATGCTATACAAAATATTATTTTTATGTATTTATTTTTATCTAATTATTAATTTGACATTAAAATGTATTAGCTATTTCAAATTACAATTAAAAATAGAAAAGTTCAGAATTTTTTACACTCTGAGCATAGTACATACTTTTACAGATATAATAAATACTCTATTTCAAACTGAAAATGGTTTATTTTTAAGATTATGAAAAACAATCATAAAAAGTACTAATGGTGCAGGGAGTGGACACTGGCAGAGGGAATGGTGCTATGATATTTTGTGTATAAAACCATACTATTAACAGTACTGAAAATCATGGTGCTTCAATAAAGTTAAAAAAGCAAAACAATATAGAATGGTCAGAGAAAAAAGAACTAAAAGCAGGGACTTGAAAGACAGCGCAGAAGATAAGTGCTTGACTTGCATGCAGTTGACCTGGGTCTTGTTCCTGCCACCATGTATGGTCCCTTGAGCACTGCCAGGAAAGAAACCTGAGCACAGAGCCAGGAGTAAGTCCTGAGCATTGCTAGGTGTCCCAAAGTCAAATAAATATTCAAAAACAAACAAACCCAGAATCCAAAGTGACTTTTCTGAGATTAAAAGCCATTAAATTAATGGTTATGTTTTCATTGACTTTCTCTGGGCATAATCAAGCAAACACAGACTCAGGCACAAATTTATATATCATTTTTATGAACTGGAGGGTTCCAAAGCCTAACCTTTCTTTCTTTGAAGATATTTACAGACATTCTTACAAGTCTAAATTCTGTATCACCATCATCATTTGCAATGATTATGTAGCATTTGTTGCATACTTGTTCCCCAATTTTTTAAAACTAGTTTTCAATTGATAAATATTTTGTTTGAGGTTCAGGTGTCACTCCTGGCAGGACTCAGAATCGTATGTGGAGCAGGGTTCAAATCCATTGGCTACATGCATGGCAAGTAAGTGTCTTCCTTGCTGCACTGTCTTTCCATCCCCATCCAATGGGTGTTTTTAACTATTGCACAAGACCAAGGCAGTGCAGCAGGACCTTTGTAAGTATGACTTTACATAAGGTCCTCTGTCCTCCTTTGAGCCATGCTTGCTTGTTTGCTTGCATTTGGGGGTGCAAGTAGGGAGCAGGCTGACAAGTGTGCTCAGGAGGCCCAGGGGTCCTACAGGATGAGGAAGAAGGATGCGTTGCTGCTTGGAACCTGCAGTGCCTTGCGCTCTCTGGGGCACCCTGGCGGTGCTCAGGGTCTCCTGAGTTGCACTCAGGTGTGCTCTGGGAACTATCTGGTGCTGGGAATCAAACCATGGTACCAGCATGCATCATGCCTTAACCCCTATGCTATCTCTCTGGTGAATTTACTTTAAAAAATTAGGCACTGTGGTTTATAACTGTTAGTGGTAAGGACTCATGCATAACACCTGCCAGCACCAAACCCTCCACTAGTTTGTTCACTTCCTTCTTCTGATGTCCCCAGTGTCCTCCCCTGTCCTGTTGCCCTGCTTTCCTTCCCTGTGGTAAATTTCCTACTGAAGACCAGTTCTCAGTTTCTGGGATAACTTTGGACATTTGTTATAAATATATAAAATATTATCTATCTATCTATCTATCTATCTATCTATCTATCTATCTATCTATCTATCTATCTATCTATCTATCTATCTATCTCTCTCTATCTATCTATCTATCTATCTATCTATCTATCTATCTATCTATCTATCTATCTATCTATCTATCTATCTATCTATCTATCTATCTATCTATCTATCTATCTATCTATCTATCTATCTATCTATCTATCTATCTATCTATCTATCTATCTATCTATCTATCTATCTATCTATCTATCTATCTATCTATCTGTCTGTCTGTCTCTATCTATCTATCTATCTGTCTGTCTGTCTGTCTGTCTCTCTATCTGTCTATCTGTCTATCTGTCTGTCTGTCTGTCTATCTGTCTATCTGTCTACCTGTCTGTCTGTCTGTCTGTCTGTCTGTCTGTCTGTCTATCTATTCCGCTTAGGAGAAAGGTCATTCTGTGTCCCTCCCTCTTTTGAAGAACTTCACTAAGCAAAAACTCTCCAAATCCATTCACATAGCAGCAGTGTGTGATTTCATCTGTTCTTAGGGTCAAGTGGTATTCCACTATATGTATCCCATAATCTCTTTACCTAGTCACCCATTCTTAGATACTTGGGTAGTTTCCCAATTTTGGCCATTGTCAGTAGTGCTGCAATGAACATAGGAGGGCAAATATATTTCCTGAATAGATCTTTGGTCATAGGGTAGATAGATGCCAAGAAGTGGAATTGCTGGTCATATGGAAGATCAATTCCAAGTCTTTTGAGATTTGTCCATATTGTTTTCCAGAAAGGCTGGATCAGTCAGCCTTCTAACCAGGGAAGGGGACCCTCCCACACATGCCCACCAACACTGCTTGTTTTTGTTCTTTGTGAAGTGTTCCAATCTCAAGATGTGATATCCCATTGTTTACATTTGCATTTTTCTGATGATAAGAGATGTAGAGCTTTTTTTCCCTTTTCTTTCTTATTTTTTATTTTATTTTTACATACTTTTGGGTCATCTTTAAGGAAGATCTTTGTCTTCTTTGAGGAAGTTTCTGTTCCTCTCTTCCTCCATTTTTGATGGGGTTGTATGGATTTTTTTTCTTGCAAAGTTTAACCAGTGATTATATACACTTGACTATCAATAAGTTATCAGTAAGTATTATATATCTTGGCTATCAGAGAACGTCTTTTACATAGGTTTAAGATATCAAAGCACAACACCATGCATGAGGGGTGGCACGCCCACTGTGTAAGGACTTTCTGACATCACCAAGTGCAGCTTCTGGCCTTCAAAGAGAAAAAGAGCTCAAGCTGCCAGCAGGATGGGAGCCTGCCTAGGCTGTGGGGCTCACTGAGCACATAGCGCCACTCACTGAGCAGTCCTCCCGCTCTGTACTTAGGTGCATAGGACCCAGTTCCCCTCAGGATCTGCTTCTGGAAACACTCACTTCTGGACAGGCCAGGACTCTCCTGCAAGGAGGCCACAATATAACAGCTTCCAAGTGCTATTCCTTTGGCTAAGCCCTAGTTTGCAAATTGCTTCCTGAAATTCCTACTTTGCATAACAGCAGATAATCTTTAACTCTTACCTTCCTGTTGCTTTTTGTATTACAAAGCTAACTCTTCTCAGCCCTGGCAGGCCTGAGAACAAGGCAAACTGAAGAAATGTACAAAGCACACCGACATTTTTACAGATTTTCCTGAGATACCAACAGTCAAATCCACATTCTTAGAAAAATTATTTTGTTAGATGTCTTTAAGTAATTGCTATATTATACATCAACATTTAAGTAAGCCTTTATATAGTAGAGTTCCTAATAATTAATTCCAAACATCACTTGTATCATTTGTCTTCCCGTTGTTCATCGATCTGCTCTAGCAGGGGCACCAGTAACATCTCCATATGTCCTGTCACATGCTAGTGTAGCCCAGCGGGCATCTGCTTGCTCCAAGAACATGAAAAGCCTCAAACCATTCCTTCAGGTCATGGTAATGAGGTCTATAATTGTTACTGCTTTTTTTGCATGTCAAATACCGGGTAGCTTGCCAGCTTCTGCAGTGTGGGTGGGATACTCTTGTAGTAGCCTCTCATCTTGTGCATGTATTGATGAACTGCACGGCCACAAAGTGGCTTCACGAGACAGGGAAAGATCAGCTTTTCTCCTGGGTGGAGCTCTTACGAGCTGTGGAGTCTGACTGTTGAAGATGGAGGCCCTCATGGTGTGGGGGTTCCTCTGGCTTCTTGCAAGGCTCTGCTGGGATGGCGGGCCAGGGCTAGAATCCGCCTTCCCTCCTGGGTGCCTCATGATCATCTGGGCATAGGGAGAGCTGGTAGCAGCTCTGCCCTGTGTATCTGGGTCTCTGGATCAGGCATACCTGGACTCCAAATAGACTGCTGTAGTGTGGGACTCTGACGAGCAGGGCTTGTCATCAGCTCTTTTGCTGGGTGGAGCTCTGACAAGCTGTGCAGTCTGGATGTGAAGATTTCATCATCTTCAACATTCCAAACATAAGATTTATTTTCTCCTTGCAAAAAAAAAAAAAAAGAGTGGGCTCCCAAGACAAGTAAAGAACCTGTACCACTTATTTTTCTCTGTAAAAGTCAACAGTATTTATAATCCCACCCAAACCCACCATAATCCAGCCCTCATTCTTCTATCTTATTATGTGCACACAAAGAAATGTTACAACAAATTCCTCATTATCTTTCAAACAGTTCATAATGTTCTGATTTTATGTGACTCAGCTCAAATTTCTACCTTTATCTAAAATATGACTTTTCAACACTAGCTACTCATTAGCATCAATTGGAGAACATTTTTCAAAATGCTGTTTGTTTATATGTCAAATGTAGAATTTTTTTTAGTCGTTGCTGATTTACAGAAGTTACAACTAGTGCATAAAGTTCCTATATCCTTTGTACCAACTTTCTTAGATATTAACATCTTATATTGATAAGCATAAGCACATTTATATTGCTTAGAAGTTACCATGAGCACATTAGTAACTAAGCCAAAGCTTTCATTTTTATTTCACCAGCTTTCCCAATAATATCATTCTTCAGTTCGAAGATCCAAACTAAGATATCATATTGTATTTGCTTGAGGTGCCTCCTTAGTATCTGCCCATCTGAAAACTCAAACTTGTATTGGTTGGCAGTATCTTGACGCTTTAACAGGCACTAATCCAGTATTTTGTAGAGTAGTCCTCAGGTTGGCTTCATAGTTTGTCATGATTAAACTGTAGCTTGGGGATAGGGATTTGCAGAACAGCACGGAATTCTCTCTTGTTGCGTCATTGCAGGAAGCACATGACTGTAACATGACATTTTTCTGGTCACGATCACCTTGATAATTAGGTCAAGGTGATGGTTGCCTGTGTTTTCATTGTAAATTTACTGCTTTTAATACCTAGTAGTCAACAGATCACTAACTCCAGTCCATACTCAAAGGAAAGGGAATTAAGTTTCATGGGTCAGAAATATTTTTTCTAATGTGGACTTGGTGAAAACTACCATAGTAACTCATAAATATTTTGAGGGGGATATATAACACTATACAAATATTGTATTCTTCCTTTAGTCTTGCCATGTGACTTTAATATTCATCTGTGGGTCTAGCTTAAAGCAATGCTTACTCTGCAATTCATGTGTGATTTTCTATTCCTTCATTTTTTCCTTGCATTACCTAGAATTCTTTCAAAATGAAGATTCTTCCCTTTCCTAGTCATCTCACTGATTTAATAACCCAATTGTGTATTCATCAGTGTGAACCCATGGATGTTTGTTCTAAGCTGGAGTTAAAACCCCATATTCTCATGTATTTATTTTACTCAAATTATTTCAGCATTGACTAATGAGATCTCTTTGGGGTTGGTCCTAAATCACTCTGTCACACATTCCCATCCCTCTTTCCTCACCTCCATCCAGACCTTTGTTTATAAAGAAGTACTTCCTGGTTTTCTGGTGTGGTATGTCCCAAGTCCATTCTGTACTGTCCTTATTTCCCTTTGTTAGAGAATGATGCCAAAACCTAATCCCTGGTGTTAGGAGTGCTCATTGTCACTGTTCTTTATAGGGCTGCTCAGCAAACAACATTAGGAAATATATTCTCAAGGCTAAAACTGCAAAGATTGTGTTGAGGCTTGAATGTGTGGAGCCTAACTGCAGATCTAAGAGAATGCTGGCCATTAAGAGATGCAAGCGCTTTGAACTGGGAGGAGACAAAAAGAGAAAGGGACAAGTGATCCAGTTCTAAGCTTCATCTTTTATTATGAAGACAAGTCATGTGCTGTGTTAATCTTGGGGAACAATTAGTGTTTTGGGAGGAAAATGAATGATAAATAAATTCCCTGGGAGAAAATCTGAAAAAAAAAAGGAAATATATTCTCACCCGGGATCACACACATATTTACGTTTCTGTATGCCTCTACCACACTATACGTAAATGCCAACATACATTCATTTTGACAGCTTCTCTTGTAATCCAGCACCACAGATTTTATTGTAACCTGCCTGGGACCACTTTCAATGTCATTGTCTGAACCCTAATTCAGGACAACTAAGAAAGTGTGGAGGATCTGCATCCATTGCAAAACTCCCCAGGTGATTATAATGTACAACCAAGGGTGAGAACCACGAGCCTAGTGGCCTTTCCCATTTGTCCCTTTGACCAAGGCCAAGTCATGACATAACTGCCTTTATACCATCCTTTCCAGGCTATTATATCCTTCTCCTTCTCCCCGTAAGCTCAAATCATTGGTTTGTTCCAATATGTGGCCTTACTCTGGTCACATCGACTCTACTCTTACATTTGGTTTTATTCAACAGAAGAGTCCTTTAAGAGCAGATGAGAGTAAGTGTTTCCTCTTCCCTTCACAGCTACCAGACAGAGAGAATAAATATTAAATGGAATCCTAGAAAGGAGGCAGTCCCTCTTAGCTCATGAACAGCCAGCCTTTCTCATGGGCCCTTTTTCAGAATCCAATCACTACAGCATCTATTGATTCTTCAGAAAAGATCAAGGGAGGAGCTCAAAATCATGAATATGATTGCTGCTGCTAATTGATGCCTGATTTGTGAGACTTGGGATATGGAAGTGAAAACAAGTACATGCATGAAGATCCAGGAGCCTGTGCAGAAAAGCTAAGACTTGCTCTGTGGAGGAGGAAGAGGTAGGTGTGTACTCTTAGAGTTGCTGAGATTAAGATGCTAAGATCATTGCTGAATGCCATAGCTCAGTTCTTAAGAGCAAAGATAAAGAAATTGTAGAAGTTGCATGCATTGCTTCATAAGACAATCATAAACACTTTAAAGGAATGGAACATCTCATAGCTCTTGCTTAAATTTTTGGTAGAACTCTCTCACTGAAACTATACTATTTAATAAAATTTGTGTATGTGATTAAGTTCTTATAAATTTATATGCAGGTTCATGGCGAGTTCTAGCCCTGGTCTGCCACCCCAGCAGAGCCTCACAACAAGCCAGACCACCCTCCCCTACTCCATGGGGCCCACCATTTTCCACATCCGGACTTCCCTTTCTTCACAACTCCACCCAGCAGACCAGACTATCACAGCCCAGATCATCGACAGCCACCCTGCAGTTGATGCAGTAGTTTTTTCAATCTGGCCCAGGTATGCTGAACCAGAGACTCTCAGATATGGGGGCAGAGCTGCTACTTGCTCTCCCTGTGCCCAGATGCTCATGAGGTGCCCGGGAGACATGGCCGGTTCTAGCCCTGGCCTGCCACCCCAGCAGAGCCTCACAACAAGCCAGACCACCCTCCCCTACTCCATGGGGCCCGCCATTTTCCACATCCGGACTTCCCTCTTGTCACAACTCCACCCAGCAGACCAGACTATCACAGCCCGGTTCGCACGGCCGTTTCATCAATAAATGCTTTAATTAGAGGTGACTACAACAGTATGCCACCGCACAGCAAGCCTGGCAAGCTGCTCGTATAGTATTTTATATGCCAAATACCAGTAATATTTATATTAGGTTATTCCCGTCACCTAATATAATGGTTTGAGGCTCTTTATGTTCCTGGAGCAAGCGGATGCCTTTGGATTCTACTAGCATGAGACAGGACATATGGAGATACGCTCTAGCAAATAGATGATTAACAGGAAGATAGTGATAGTGATAGTGAAATTTATATGCAAAATGATTGGCATTTATAAGAATATCAACAAAATGGACTCAGGAAAATCAAATATCTATTCAAGAATCCTTTGTTTGGGACACTTTTATTTTACATGCAGGAGGCACACCCAGAGTTGCTCATGGGCAGCACTCCCAGTGATGTATGCCCGACTGATGGTTTAGTACCAGGTACCATGGATGCAATGGATTGAGATGAGGACCTTACACATCCCTGGGCCTGTGCTATTACACTTGCTACCATTCCAGCTCTGACTTAGTATACATCTAGGAATGAATATTCTTGCCACAAAACTAAGCAATGATAAATTTAGGCATTCCATGGCATTTGTTTTTCTATTTCCACAAATCACTGTATCACTGTATCACTGTTTTCTCGTTCATCATCGATTTGCTCGAGCGGGCACCAGTAACATCTCCATATGTCCTGTCTCATGCTAGTAGAGCTTAAAGGCATCTGCTTGCTCCAGGAACATAAAGAGCCTCAAACCATTCCATCAGGTCATGGGAATGAGGTCTATAATTGTTACTGGTATTTGGCATATCAAATACGACACGGGAGGCTTGCCAGGCTCTACCGTGTGGGTGGCATACTCTTGTAGTCACCTCTAAATTTCTACAAATCACTGAATGATTTGTAGTATTTATAAAAAGTACTGCACAATATTTGGTGAATGAATTTTGAACATCCAAGATTCTAGGAGTGGGTTCCAAGTGAATGCTGAATTTGTGATTCCTTTTCACACATTGGATAACTAAGACCCAGAGAGGTGAACTTGCTTGTTTGAAATAATTGGAAAATCAATGACCAAGCTCACAACTGGATGCATAATTCCTACCCCTAGTCACTTACTGGTAGGAAATGATTAGCCTAATTTTCCTTTCTGGCAGGGTCAGGTCATATTCAAAGCTGAATTTTCCATGAGGTACATTGCCTGGGGCAACTTTTTGGGGACCAAGAAATTTTGGTTTCTTTTAAAACATGAAGAAAAAGAAATGATAATAATTCTATAAAATATCATCTTACATGTTATTTTTAATGGAAGAGGGGTCAGTGAACATCAGAGTATACCTTTGAGTCACGCTATACTGCATCAGTGAGGAAACAGATCAGAGGTGACAGATGCCTCACAGACAGAGGTAGGGAGTCAAGTTTTCAACATGACACCTTTGATCCATGGCTTCTTCCCCTCACAGACACCAATGCCCACTTTATGGAAGTCAGGTGTGAGAGACAGTACAGTGAATGGTCTGCTCAATCCCTGGCATATGGTTTCCCAAGTTCTGCCAGGAAAACTCTGTTCAGGAGTGATCCTGAGCCAGGAGTAAGTCTTGAACACAGTTAGATATGAGCCCCCTAAACCATAAATAAACAAACAAGACAGGTGTGGGAGATCTAATTCATATTCAGTAATCCCCCTTTTAACTAAAGTTTATGAGTTTTGAGAAACAAACTTTTTGAGACTTGAGAAAACTAGGTTTGAAAAGCCTTGGGTTTACATATGCTCAGATTTTCTTGTAAATAGAAGACAGACTTTTTTTCATTTTTTTAAAATATATTTTATTATACCACCATGAGATAAACAATTACAAAAATGTTCAAATTTGGGTTTTGGCCATACAGTGTTCCATCCCTCCACCAGTGCCCATTTCCCACCACCAATGTCCCCGATTCCCTCCCCTCTCCCTAGCCTGCCTCTATGGAAGGTTCTTTAATTATCTCTTTTCTCTCTCTTTCTCTCTCTTTCTCTCTTCCTTCTCTTACATATTGTGGATTGTAATACATATACTTAGAAGTTATCATGTGTATCTTTTTGCTTGTATTAAATGCACAGTTCTATGTGGGTAATAGCACTTTTGACAATTATTGGCACACTGTTCCCTTCTCTGTCTTACCTAACCTCTGGCTCCCATATGTTTGTGGTCATTTCCACCTTTGATAAGACTTCCTGATCCATGTTTCACCTGACCTTGGATATTGGTATCATACTATGTGTATATCATAATATGTATACATATATATATATATATTTATAGAAGAAATACTTTTAATATGGATAAGCAAAGCACAGGAACACAAATGAATGCTTTCATGATTTTCTTTTATTTTTAGGTTACTCCTTTGCAAAAATACAGTGCTTAATACAGACAAAAGAAATATGCATTAGTACACTACATTCTGCTCAAGAGCAGGGTATTATTAAAGTTTTGGGGGAGTTATACATCAAAGTTGACTGATACAAAGTGGGTAACCTTAACTCTTATGATATTAAAGAGTCAGTTGTAGAAACTCATAGCCATAATCACAAAGACCCCAAAGTTTTGTCCTTATGTAACCTATCCCCTTTCCTTTAGCCTCTGACAACCACTGATTGTTTTCTGTCTATAAAGTCTAATATTATTCAGAGTATCATATAGAAGCATCATACATACATGAGTTTATGAATTTGACTTCTTTATATATGTGTATTTGCGATGCACATATTGTTCACATAGTGCATAGTAATATCATTTCTGTGTGTATACCAATGCCTTCTAGGGGTGAATAATATTATAGAATATAGACATAGTTTGTTCATCTATCTACTACTAAGGCATTTGAGTTGTTTCCTATTTGGACAATTACAAATCAAAATTCTAGAAACATATATCCTCTTTTTTTCCCTGAACATAATCTTTTACCTCCATATATAATATATATATTATATATATGCAAAAGATTATGTTCAGGAAAAAGAGGATATATATAAGAAAAAACTTATATATATGTTTTATATATAAGTTTTGGAGATTGGTAAATGGAAATCTTTGAGGGACCATTATTAATACCACAACTAGAAATCCTACATATATATGTAGGATTTCTAACTAATACCTACATATATATGTAGGATTTCTAGTTGTGGTATTAATAATGGTCCCTCAAAGATTTCCTTTACCAATCTCCAAAACTTGTAGGTATTTATTTTATATTATATGTATGGCAAAGAAGGGAAGGATTAAAGGAAGATTATCTACCAAGAGATAATAAGATTTATCTTGGGTTATTTGATGTCCAATTTAGTTAATCCCAACTATCCTTACAAAATGGGAAACTTTTCTGGAAATGTTTAGAGATGTGTTGAGAGAAAAAAAATCAGAGACATGGTATTACTGACTTTGAGGAGGAAAGAAATGAACCACAAACCAAGGAGCACAGGCAGAAATTGAGGGGAAGAAGTCTCCTTTGTAGCTTCCAGAAATGACTGTAGCTTGGTTTTGATTTGATGAAACTCCTATTAGATTTACACAGCTCCATAGGCTATAATATAATAAATTTATATTGCCTTCCACTACTAACTTTGTGAGAATTTGTTTCTGAAACAACAGGGAATGAATGCACCAGGTCGTATGTTTAACTTCATGAGAAATTCTTCAATTGTTTTCTAAAGTGGATGTATCATTCTGCGGCCCTGCCAGAAGTGTGAATTCTTGTTGACAAAAGTCTTCATTAGCTTTTCCATTTCCTTTTTTGTTGTTGTTGTTGCTGTTCTTCTTCTTCTTCCTGTTGTGGACACACCAGGCAGTGCTCAAGGCTTACCCTGGCTCTGTGCTCAGGGATCATGCCTGGCAGTAACTGAGGGACCATACTGAGTGCCAGGGACGCACTCCAGATCAGCCATATGCAAGGAAAGTGTCCTACTATCTCTCCAAGCCCGTACTTGCTTTTTAAAAATTTAATCATTATTAGGGGAGCAAAAGCAAAAATAAACAAGTGGGATTGCATCAAACTTGAAGACCTCTGCACAGAGAAAGAAACTGTTAATACTACAAGACATCTCACTGCATGTGACAAAGTCCTCCCATACCCTAAATCAAGGGAACTCATAAAACCCAGCAACAATAAAACAAACAAGACAATTAATGAGGAAAAAGTGTTGAACAGACAGTTCACTCAAAAATAACATACAGTGGACCAAAAGCAGTGATGCTTTTGGGGAAATGCAAATCACAGTGACAATGACCTGTGAGAATGACAACTATGTGTTCCCTTTAGCTGAAGATCACAATACAAACCTAGGGAAAACAGGACTCGATAGAGTACTATAGTAGATTTAAAAATGCATTAAATAAAATAAGTTAATTAATTTTAATTGGTTTACAATATTTTGGAATTGGAGACTTTAGCCTCACATCTCCTACATGTGTATAAACTTTACTATTCTAGCCATCAAAACTCCAGGACCATCCCCGTATAATAAGTACCTCTTTCCTTCTTCCACTTTTCTCTCTCAGTTTTCATAGTTCTTATCAGTTCTAGGAGCTTGCTGATGTCTTTTTGTTGCTTGTTTGTTTTCTGGCCTATTTGATTTGGATATTCATATTCCCAGCAGAGCCTGGCAAGCCTCCTGTGTCGTATTTGATATGCTAAATACCAGTAACAATTATAGACCTCATTCCCATGACCTGATGGAATGGTTTGAGGCTCTTTATGTTCCTGGTGCAAGCAGATGTCCTTGGGCTCTACTAGCATGAGACAGGACATATGAAGATGTTACTGGTGCCCGCTTGAGCAAATCGATGATGAAAGGGAAGACAGTGATACAGTGAGACAGTGATTCATATTCCACATGTGACTAAAACCACAAGTAATTGTGTTTGACTTCTTTTATTTCTCTCAGCATACTTGTTAGCATAATCACCTCATGATCCATTCCTTTTTATCCAAAAAAGATATCATTTCATCTCCTATAGTGGCAGAATAGTGCTCCATCAAATATATGAACATTGCTTTACCTAGTCGTCTATAGTCACTTGTATCACTTGTATCAGTTGTCTTCCCATTATACATCGATTTGCTCTAGCAGGCACCAGTAACATCTCCATACGTCACATGCTAGTGTAATCCAAGGGCATCTGCTCACTCCAGGAACTTCGAAGAGCCTCAAACCATTCCTTCAGATCATGGGAATGAGCTCTAAAATTGTTACTGGTTTTTGTTATATCAAATACAACATGGGTAGCTTGCCAGGCTCTGCTGTGTAGGTGGTATACTCTCAGTAGTAAGCTCCCATCTTGTGCATTTACTGATGAACCTCAATAGGGAGAGATCAGCTTTTCTCTTGGGTGGAGCTGTGAGGTGAGACTCGCAGACATGGGGCAGAGCTGCTACTGGCTCTCCCTGTGCCCAGCCGCTCATGAGGTGCCCGGGAGGAATGGCAGGTTCTAGCCCTGGCCCGCCACCCCAGCAGAGCCTCACAACAAGCCAGACAACCCCCACTCCATGAGGGCCTCCATTTTCCACATCTGGACTTCCCCCTCGTCAGAACTCCATCAGCAGACCAGTCTATCACAGCCCGGCTCACGCGGCCACAGGGCAGCCACTTGGTTCATCAATAAATGCTGGATTTTGAGATGACTACAAGAGTATGCTACCCACCGGCAGAGCCTGGCAAGCTACCCATATGTCGTATTTGAAATGCCAGATACCAGTAACAATTATAGATCTCATTCCCATGACCTGATGGAATGGTTTGAGGCTATCTATATTCCTGGAGCAAGCAGGTGCCCTTGGGCTCTACTTGCATGAGACAGGTCATATGGAGATGTTATTGGTGCCCGCTCGAGCAAATCGATGATGAACGGGAAGACAGTGATACAGTGATACAGAGGAGCTCTGAGGAGCTGTGGAGTCCGGATGTTGAGAATGACTGACCTCATGGTGTGGGGGGTTCCTCTGGCTTCTTAGTAGGCTCACTGGAATGACAGGCCACAGCTAGAACCTGCCTAGAACTGTATACAGTGTATAAATGTGAAAGATCCTGGGAAGGACCTATTCCTAACTAGTATTATCCAAGACTGTCGGTGGGCATGGCTACCAGCTCCTAACCACCACAGCCAGCAACCCTGGAAGAGAGACACTCCAGACCCACAGCTGCACTGCTAGGTCCCACGTGGAAGCAGCCCATGGAGGGCAGTAAATGGCTCGGCCAGCCCCTGGCCGAGTCCAACGTAGATCCAAGGGTTCGCTCACATGTGTGTGTGTGTGTGTGTGTGTGTGTGTGTGTGTGTGTGTGTGTGGTGGGGGGATGCTGGCCGGACTTGGAGCAGGGATTTAGACTCTTCCTCCCAGTCATCTGTAGTCATTTCGATTAATTTCCATGTGTTGGTTATTGTGAACAGTGCTGATATGAACATGGGGTACAAATATCCACCTGAATTAGTGTTTTCATTTCCCTTGATCTGAAATGTCTAGTAATGGTATTGCTAGATTACATGGTGTCTCACTTTTTATTTTAAGGAATCTTTTTACTGTTTTCTAGAGGCGGCATCAATTTATATTCCCACCAGCAATATATTAGTTTCTTTTTTTCCTCCTTATCTTTGCCAACTTGTTTTCAATCTTTATAACAGATTATTCTTTGACTATGGATTTACATAGTCATTTACTATGAGTTTTAAGGCATACAATGTTCCCGCCTCCAATCCCACCGCCCTGTGTCCCCATCTCTCCACCATTTACCCAAGATTCTCTCCCATCCTTCAGCCTGACTCCTTGATAGTTATATTTTAATTTTACTTGTGGTAGTTTGAGCCCTGTGCTTACAGTAATGTTGGATCTAGTGATTTAGACATATAAGATACTTTTCCTCTAAGAGTCTCTCCCAAGAACCCATAGCCTTTAACCTTATGCTATTTCTGGACTTTATCTTCTTGCTTCCCTCTCCCCCACCCCATTTTACTTTTCCCTTGAATTTATTTTTGTTTCTGATCTAGAGACGTTGTTTTGACCAGGTTTCCTACCTACCATTCCCTAAACATGTTATTCTTTGTACTGCAATTTAGTGACAACATGCAGTGTTTGACATGGTTCTTTTGACTGACTTACTTTATGTAGCATAAGATCCTCCAGTTCCATTCACATTACAGCAAATGGGCATGATCCCGTTTGCTCCTCTTGTAGTAGTATTCCACTGTGCATGCATACTACAGCTTCACTGAACTCTTCTGTTGAACACCAAGGTTGTTTCCATCACCTGGCTATTGAGTGAGGTGTTGTGTATATCTTTTCAAAAGAATGGTTTTTTGTGCCTTGTGGACAGAGAGCAAGCTGTTGGATGACTCAGTCATATGGTAGCTCTACTCAATAGAGAGTCTACTGAGTAATCTCTGGGATATTTCTCACAGGGCTGAATTAGACATTTCTGCCAGCAGAGTTCCCCTTTCACCACAGCCATGCCTGCCCAGTTTGTTCCTATCCTTTCTGAGACATGCCATTTTCACTGTTGTATCTTATTGTTGCCTTAATTTGGGTTTCCCTGATAAGCGATGAACCTTTTATTTTTCATTTGCCAACTGCCTTTTAATGAGAAGTGTCTATTCACTTTCCCCTCTTTTAAAATATGTGATTATTAGATTTATTGATGTTAATGTTTGAGAGTGCTTGGTATAGCTTGGATGTTAATATTTTATTATTTATTTATTTATTTATCTATTTATTTTTGGGTCACACCTGGCGACGCTCAGGTGTTACTCCCTGGCTCTGCACTCAGGAATAACTCCTGGTGGTGCTCGGGGAGCCATATGGGATGCCAGGGATCGAACCTGGACAGGCACAGGCGGCCACATGCAAGGCATATGCTCTACCCGCTGGGCTATCGCTCCGGCCCCAAGTTGTTAATATTTTATCTGACATATTGCATGCAAATATTTTCTCCCACTCAGTAGGATGTCTTAGTTTTAGCCTGTGTTAATTTCTCCATGCAGAAACTTCTTTTTTTTAATTGAATCACTGTGAGATAGAACATCACAAAGTTGTTCTTGATTAGGTTTCATTAATACAGTGATCTAACACCTATCCCTCCACCAGTCCATGGAGAAAGTTTTTAATTTGATGTCATTGCATTTGTTGACTTTTTTGTTGCTGTTGTCTTTGCCCATGGAATCAAATTGCAGAATAATTTTGGGTCCAAATGCTTGAGCATTCTGTCTTAGCAGTTTCTTTCTTTCTTTCTTTCTTTCTTTCTTTCTTTCTTTCTTTCTTTCTTTCTTTCTTTCTTTCTTTCTTTCTTTCTTTCTTTCTTTCTTTCTTTCTTTCTTTCTTTCTTTCTTTCTTTCTTTCTTTCTTTCTTTCTTTCTTTCTTTCTTTCTTTCTTTCTTTCTTTCTTTCTTTCTTTCTTTCTTTCTTTTCCTTCCTTTCTTCCTTTCTTCCTTCTTTTTTTTTTTTCTTTCTTTTTTCTTTCTTTTTTCTTTCTTCTTCTTCTCTTCTTTCTCTCTTTCTCTCTTTCTTTCTTTCTTTCTTTCTTTCTTTCTTTCTTTCTTCTCTCTTTCTTTCTTTTCTTTCTTTCTTTCTTTCTTTCTTTCTTTCTTTCTTTCTTTCTTTCTTTCTTTCTTTCTTTCTTTCTTTCTTTCTTTCTTTCTTTCTTTCTTTCTTTCTTTCTTTCTTTCTTTCTTTCTTTCTTTCTTTCTTTCTTTCTTTCTTTCTTTCTTTCTTTCTTTCTTTCTTTCTGTCTGTCTTTCTGTCTTTCTGTCTTTCTTTCTTTCTTTCTCTCTCTTCTCTCTCTTTCTGTCTTTCTTTCTTTCTTTCTTCTCTTTCTTTCTCTCTTTCTTTCTTCTTTCTTTCTTTCTTTCTTTCTTTCTTCTTTCTTTCTTTTCTTTCTTTCTTTTCTTTTTCTGTCTTTCTTTCCTTCTTCTTCCTTCCTTCTCTTCCTTCCTTCCTTCTCTTCTTTCTTTCTCTTCCTTCCTTCCTTCCTTCCTTCCTTTTATTTCTTTCATTAAAAAATGTTTTTATTGCCAGAGGGAGGAAAGGAACTTTCACTGTTTTTGAGGTGACTTTATGTTGATACAGACTTCGCCCATTTCTGAGAATATCAGGGCTCCTCAGAGAAAAGGTCCAGGGCTTCTTCACTTCTGACAGTTAATGTGTTCTTCAGTTGGAGAAATAAAAACTACCAAAAGGCCAGCTTGGTTGTGGCCTTCTCGCATCTAGACCTAGAACTCACCAGCGTAATTTTATTCCACTCACAGATTTCATGCACCCCAGAAATGGAATCACCTAAGTGGTGAGTGCAGAGAAGAGAAGCAGGTGACTTGGGAGAGGGCAGGTAGGGGGTCCCTGCTGGCCCATTGCCATGACTCCAAGTAAGAGGAGTCTGGACTGACCCCTGCTTCCTCCCTAATTCAAGACCTTCAGTCATTTGCTTTATTTTCCTCTGAGGGAGGCAACATTGGTATCACATCTACTAAGTACAGCCAAGTCACTGAAAGCAAACAAGAGAGCACAATTTGGAATGATGTGACCTAAGGCATGTTCAAATTCATGCATTCTTTCATCCCACAGGTATTTATTGATGACGGAAATAAAAACAAAACTTACAACAGGTGCAGTAGTTAACAGTACCTGGGTCAGAGAAAGCTCAGGTTACAGGCACTGAGTTCCTGCCCCTTTTGGCTTGCACAGGCTGAGGCTAACCTGCAGCTCTCAATGGCTCACCATGCCCAGGCCTGGAATAATGCCAATTTGAAGAAGGAGAACTCAAGTAGAAATTTCAATGGCTACTTTTACCAATGAGGGACCAGAACGTATCATTGCAGAGCAAGGTTGAATGATGGGGGGTGTGTGTGTGTGTTTGTGAGTAGGGGGCTGGGTATGCAGGCCACAGGCTACCTCCTTTTGTGCCTGCCTTAGCAGTAAAATGGTTCAGGGAAAGGGCAGATTACTAGCCTGTTCTGTAATTAAATACTGAGGCCCCATGTGATGGACAACCCCTTTCTTTCTTCCCTTTGCCTGTATCAAAATGCAGAAAGTGGTCTGAACAGGAATTTACCCCATTGTCACTGCCACAAGCATCCTTTAAGCCTTCTTGTTGGTGCCACTCATTCAGTGTCCTAGTAACCTGGCCAGCCTCAGGGGGACACTGCCCAGTCTAGGACCAGGGGCCTCCTGTGTGGCCTCATTGTGAATATCCTGCAAATGAATGAAGATTCAAATAGATGATGGCTGAGTTTTCTTTCAGTTCCTTTAGCTCCCGAAAGAGAGTTAAGTGGGGGAATATGAGCCTCTTCCTTCCACTGGACATTTTCTCTACAGCAAAAGTCAGTAACTGTGTGCAAATATCCCACATCTCTGACCTTGTAAACTTCTCTCTATTTCACCTTGATCCCTTTGTAATATCTTTTGTTTTCTCTGGCTCACAGTGTGCTTGGAGTTTCTATAAACTTTGAAAAGGGTTGAAACAACCTTTCTTGGAAATTGCTAGAGGAGAGGGGGCGTGGGAAGAAAGATGAGAAAGAAAAGGCCTTGTTCCCACATACACAACCACAACTGGGAACAGCCTCAGCCCTGGCCTGGGACAAAGCAAGTAAGGAGGAGAAGAAGGCTTTATTGATGGGGGGAGACAGAGAGGGCAAAGCACAAAAGCCAGACTGGCTAGACTTGTCACAGTAGGGCCCCACCCCCTTCTCCCCAAGGGGAGACACACAACATTCCCACTGAATTTCTCATGGCATTTAGTTTAGTGGGAACCTCATGTCTTTGTTGGGGTTGATGAAGAGAGTTGAGGTCTCTTCTAACTGCCTTCCCAGGGAGATGGTGCCTCCAGCATTCTAGAGGGTGAGAAGGAAGGACACAGGACAGCTGGTTCCTGGGGATGCCCTTTCCAGTGCCCCCCAGACATGCCAGGAAACCCAAGAGCAGCTCAGATGTCCACATGGTATGCAACCACCCTCATTGGTATGCAGTTAGGGCACTGGGGCTGGCTACAAGTGCCTCTGCATACAAGGCCTCTGAGTGTTTCCAGGTGGGCCAGGAATGATGGCCTATGGCACCTTCTGGTCTTTCAAGGTATCTCTTCATCTTCTGCCTCAGCAATCTCTTGCCCTCCTCCCTTTCTTTTTATCACCTCCTCTTCCTTCCCTCTCCTCTATCTTCTTCCTCTAATCCATTCTTCCTCTACCATAACCCTTTCCCCCTCTCTCTTTACCCATCTCTCTCACTTCCCTTTAATTATCCTTCATCTCTCTGCAATTCTGTCTTGGGGGCTTGTTGAGTCCTGAGAATTTATCAAGGACTCCCCCAGTATTTAGGTAGATAAGCCCATAGTCATGAAAGTTCATCATGAGCTCTCAGCCATTGCTGCTCAAAGAGGAGCACCGACTCATTACCTTCACGTTTGTTCCGATCAACAGTTTGTTATATCCTGGAGACAGCACTGGTCTCCACCAGCTTGTCACCATGAGGTCTCCTGGTGTGGTCACTAGTTTTATTTGTCAGGATTAACAGGAGATAATCGTTCTGTTTAAAATTAATAAATATCTAATGATATTTCATGAAAAATTTCAATCTTTATTTTTTGAGGTAAACATTGGCATTTATTAAAACATAATAAGTGAGCAGTGAGCAGTCTTTGATCAAGAAGTCATGGGGCTGGTTTCCAAATCACAACACTTTGCACTCAGGGAGACACTACTTCTTTTGGCATCTACAAAGATAAGTGTTAGAATTTTAACAGTGAGCAAATGTGCCTAAAGAAGTTTTGTGGAACACAGGCTGTGAAGGGCTTTGCAAGGCTTTGCACAAACTTGACTGACTGAACCAGAGGTCTGGGTGTGAGATGTCATTTCTAAGAGAGATAGTATTGTGGATATTTGAGCAGCTGTTTGCGTTGTTGTGTTTGAACAATGAGTTTCCCTCCAATGAGTTTGTGAGAATTAACTGGCACTTTTTTCTGAGCTTATCTCTATAACTAGTAAATTATTTTTTATAAGTTTTGGGTCTCACCCAGAATGTTCAGGGTTGTCTCCTGGCTCTCTACTCAGGGATCACTCTCTGTTGGGTGGGGGACAACACAGGGGATCATCTGGGGTGCCAGGGATTGAACCAAGTCTTCCTCATGCAAGGCATGTGCCCAACCAGCAATACTATCACTCTGGCCAAATTTTGTACTCAAGAAACGTAAAAAAAAATAATATTCAAGATATTCTTCTTAACTTAGTTCTACACATTTGAGAGTCTACTGGAAATTGAAAGAAAGCATTATCTCTACTGAGTTCTGGAATCCAAATCCTATGAATTATATTTATGTAGGCAGACTGGTGAGCAGAATTCCACTCCACATGGTCCCTGGGTGTTTCATTCCTGGGTGTTTCACTCCTGGAGACTATAACTCCTACAACACGGGACTGCTGAGAGCATTAAAACTAGACCATGACCTAGCAGCATCTTGCCTAGGCTCATGCCAACTGCACCAAAGGGAATGATGAATGTACTTGACCCGAAAAGAATGAACCTGGGCTGCAGACTTTCTTTGTGTATACCACTAGGTGGCACTAGTTTTGAAAGTCAGCCATTTCCCTCCATCCACCAGTTCATTTCCTCAATATTTACCTAAGTTTTGGCCACCTAACCTGGATTCCACTCTTTTGACTAAAGTCCCATCAATGAAGATTGAATAATTTGGTCTGGAATTACTCTACTAGCAAGGCACATACAACATCTATTCCCCTAGGGTAAATAATACAGAATGTAGCTCATGGAAACAGAAGCAGAGAGGAGAGTTCAGAGAAACAAGAAAAGTGAAACAGAAGCAAAGAGAAAAAAAAAAAAAGGTCTTTGAAGAGAAGGTGAATGAGGAGCAGAGGGTTAAATAAGATAATCTAGGAGAAGGAAAAGAGCATGTAGTTAATATTTGACTAGGGATATGCTTTTTTGTTTGTTTGTTTCATATTGCCAATGTGAAACAAAATGTGAAACAAACAAACAAAAAAAGCATATCCCTTTTTAGTCAAATATTTGCCAAGGCATTGAAAATCAGATGGGCTGGACATGTAATGCGATTTGGAGATGACCGATGGACTAGAGCCATTACCGACTAGATCCCACGGAATGTCAAAAGATCACGTGGCCGCCCCACTACAAGATGGTCAGACTTCTTTGTCAAGACACTGAATGAACGGTTTGAGGCTCTTCATGTTCCTGAAGCAACCAGATGTCATTGGGCTACACTGGCACGTGATAGGGTCAAATGGAAATGTTACTGGCGCCCACTTGAGCAAATCAATGAAGTGAATCAAGTGTTCAAGTGTTTCACATGTTGTGGGCATCAAAGAGATACCTCCTTATCTTTGTAAACCAGGAGGCTGTAAGAGCGGTGTCATCCTGAAGGGAAGGCTAATATGTACAGCTGTTCAGCCTTTGAATACCAGAGCTAAGCAAACCCTGGCAAAAATTGGGCAAACCCAATTAACAAACTGACTAACTGTCAAAGATATTTTCTTTTCCTTCCATTGCAGAGGTAGGGGTAAGAATATAGAACAAGGAAAGTTTGGAAGGATGAAGGAAGTTATGCATCTATAATTCTTTGTTGGTTTTCGTTGTGGTGCCACATCTGAAGTTCCTTGGGTCAGGTTGGGGAGAAGTGGTGCCAGGGATCAAAACCAGGACCTCGCACATGCAAGGTCTACACTCTTCCAATTAGCACTTGACAATTATGATTCATGGAACATGAGAAGATTTTGGGCTTAAGGTCAACTTTTTCAGACAATGAGCTGCCTGTGATTGGGGATAGAATATTGCACAGAAAGCTAAAATCAAGGTAAAAAACTGAGACCAAATGACCCCGTGGTTTCTTTCTAATGCTGTCTTATTGGTCAAAAACATGGAAACTGTGGCTAGCTGTGACAGAGCCTGGTCTTCTTTACAAACACCTCATTCACTTTGTCAGAATCTGGGAATGCATAGGGTACAGGGAGATGAGTGGCAGCTCTTTAAGGCAAGATAGAAACAATTTCTGCCTCTCATACCAGTATTGGAAGATTTCAACTCTTCTCTTCTATGGGTGAAACTGGTAAGGAGAGACTGAACATTTGCTGCCTGGTCCAGAGAGGAGAAAATTTAAAGGAACCCATTTGTGAATATGCAACTTTAATAATGTCATGTTTTTACAATCCTCTAGTCATATTTTTTGCAATTAACTCCACCCAAGAGCCTGAAGTATATTTTTTTCTGGCATCAGGGGGAAAACCTGCTTTACTATATCAGTACATGAATAATTATAGTACTTTCTGGCAGTGCTCAGGGCTTACTCCTGACTCTGTGCTCAGGGATCACCCCTGGTGGTGCTGAGGGGACAGGTGCAGTGCCAGAGATTGAATCAGGCTGGGCCACATGCAAGGCTGGACCCTCACCTCCTGCAGTTCCTCTCCAGCCCATTCCTCATCATAATCCTTTCTGTTATAGCAATAGTATTGTTTTAGTGCATATTCATGGTTTCAGAGGCCTGCTGAGTTGTCATATTGCATTTTCTATGTATTTAGGTTTGTTTAAGAGCTTGATGGGAAAGAGTCTAGATTTAAGTCTTTACCTGGTATCCTAGAGCGGCTGACTTAATCTCTCCAGACTTCAGTCCTTTCACCGGTTAGGTGGAGCCATATAAAGTGTTTGCCTTGTCAAGCACCCATAAGCAGTAGAAGAGATAACAGAAAAGGACTTAGTCCAATGCCTGACATGGACTATTTGCGTTATGATTGCTATAATAAAAAGTTATTTTGCTTTAGCAGAATGTATTAAAAGGAGCTTTAGTGAATACACTGGACCATGAACACATAAATTAATTTGTGTACTTTCTTGTAGAGGTTAAGTTAATATTGATTCTGAAGGGAAGTTTGTACAGTAGGGATGAGATGCTGTAGAGTTTGATAAAAACTGACAGGAGAACCACAAATGCGTTGTGTTATTTGGAAACAAAATGCTTCTAAGAAGAGAAGAAGTGGTACCTCATAGCAAGAAAATTTAGCAAAGCCCACAGCATGCAAATGTACTTTACAACCACTGCATGGTAACTAGTCGCATGGAAACAAATATTCTGCAGGGCCTGCAGTCCCTGAGTAGATTAGGACCCAATAAAGTAAAATCAACTTGGAGAACCACTCCAGGAATTCTCAGAGGAAAGCGAACACATTCTAAGTCTGTTTAGTGCCAGTTCCAACACTAAAATATAACCTCTTTTGTTTTTTTTTAATCTTTTTGACTAAATTTTATTGATTCAACATTAAGGTATGTTACATTATTTATAAGTGCTCTACGGAAAAGAATAACTTTTGCTTTTGAAGCATTATTTTCCTTAAATGAATTTAGTTTTATGTCAAAAGTATTTTTGTTTTGGGCGCTGTGGTTTACAAACTCACAAGTATTATTTCATGCATAAACTATTCTGCTTGTTTGCCTTTCTTACTGCTGCTGTATTAAGGGCTCTTTTGGGGTCAGGAAAATAAACATTTCTGTTACTGGATTCTAGGGTGATACCATTTCACCAAAACTCTTCAGCGCCACCCTTGAGAACATCATGAGACAATTAGAATGGGAAGGAATGGGAGTGAAGATAGATGGTTGGCAACTACACCACCTCCGCCGCTGATGACATTGTTCTAATAACACCAAACATTAGCCAAGCGGCACAAATGCTGGCTGACTTTGACCGAGAATGTGGAAAGATAGGTCTACAGCTGAATCTAAAGAAAACTATGTTCTTGAAGAATGAACTAGTTCCAGAGGCCCCATTCACTCTCAATGGAACAAACATCTCTGAATGCAGCAGTTATGTGTACCTAGGTCGAGAAATCAACATGATGAACGACCTAAAACCTGAGCTGCGCAGGAGGAAGAGAGCGGCATGGAATGCCTTCAAAGGCATCGAAGAAACAGCTAAAAGGACAAAGAACCTCTGGCTCTGGGCACATCTCTTTGATTCCACCGTTCTCCCTGCATTAACATATGCCTCAGAGACCTGGGCCCTACAAAAGCAGGATGAGAATGCTATTCGGTCTCCCAGAGAGGAATCGAAAGAGCTATGCTTGAAATATCACGCCTCACTCAAGTGAGAGAAGGATTCTGGAGTTCTGACCTCCGTCGCTATTCCAGAATCAGGGATGCTGTCTTGTTTGCCAAGGCATCGAAAATCAGATGGGCTGGACATGTAATGCGATTTGGAGACAACCACTGGACTAGAGCCATTACCGACTGGATCCCAAGGGATGTCAAAAGATCATGTGGCCGCCCACCTACAAGATGGTCAGACTTCCTTGTTAAGACCCTGAAGGAACGGTTTGAGGCTCTTCATATTCCTGAATCAACCAGATGCCATTGGGCTACATTGGCCGTATAGGGTCCAATGGAAATGTTACTGGCGCCCGCTCGAGCAAATCGATGAATAACGGATTCAAGTGATCAAGTGATCAAATGATAAACTATTCTGGCACCACAGCTTCCACCTTCCACCCACGTGTCCAGTTTCCACCACCATTGTCCCAGGTTCCCTCAACCACCCTCCCTACCCCTGTGGAAAATTTCCTAAGACAAGTTCTCAATTTGTGTTTTCTTTGGGAACTTGTTATCCCCCTGTGTTTCTTCATATCCCACGTATGAGAGGAGTCATCCTTATCCATCCCTCATTCTTTTTTGTTTTTGTGCTATACCAAACTGTGCTCAAGGATTACTCATGGTTCTGCACTTGGGAATCACTCTTCATGGTGCTCAGGGATGCTCGGGATAGAATCTGGATCTGCTGTTTGTGGAAAGAAGTGAATTACCTAGAAATTGATTTCATACTGGACTTGAAAGTCTAGAGAAACACTATTAGTAGAAAAGAGAAAGCACAAGGATATGGTAACATATTCTTCGCTAATGGGTTAGGACAAGTAATATTGTCCAAACAAACTTCCCACCCAAAACACTATACAGATTTAACACAATCATCATCAAAATTTCCATGACAATATTCAAGACCAAAATAACTAAAATTTGTGTGGAACTTTAAAACTCTCCATATAGCCTAAAGCAATCTTAAGAATAAAAGAAGAGTAACTGGATGAGTTCCTGCCCCTCGAAGTGTTGCAGGTGTGGCTGCAGTGCCTGGCTGCATTGACAGGTAGCCGACAGGAGACAGGCTTGTCTACACCCAGGGCTCTGCCCCATGGGCTGTGGATGGTTGATGGTCTGAAATAAAAAAAGACTGGGACCCCTGGGATGAACCCAGAGCAATGGCAGAGCCTGGAAAGCTACCCGTGGTGTATTTGATATGTCAAAAACAGTAAAAATAATGGACCTCATCCCCAACAAATGGAAACATTACTGGGCGCCTGCTCGAGCAAATCGAGCAAATCAAGATCAACGGGAAGACAAGTAGTACAAGTGAACTGTATGAGAAAATACAATGGTTTAAATTGGGGAAGGGGAAATGCACAGATCACCATTGCCCCCAGGGTATAGAAAAATATGGAAAGAATTAGAATGAAGGAGAAGGGGGGAGAAAAATGGGGTAAGGGGTCAAGGAGACTCACATGCAAAGATGATGTTAAGGAATAATTGAGCTGAATATCTAAACCACAAAGTCACAACACGTCACAACACTGAAACTTTAACAACCAAACATAAAAGATGCCTGTCAAGGTGGGAGGGAACCTGAGTACACTGGTGGAGGGAAATTGACTCTGGTGGTTGGACCAGTGATGGAACATTATACATCAAAAACCAACTATAGAAACTTTGTAACTCACAGTGTTTTCTTGATCACTTGACCACTTGACATCCCATTATTCATCGATTTGCTCGAGCAGGCACCAGTAACATTTGCATTTGACCCTATCACGTGCCAGTGTAGCCCAATGGCATCTGGTTGCTTCAGGAATACGAAGAGCCTCAAACCATTCATTCAGGTCATGGGAATGAGGTCTATAATTGTTACTGGTTTTTGGCATATCAAATATGACATGGGTAGCTTGCCAGGCTCTGCCATGCAGGTGGTATACTCTCAGTAGTAGGCTCTCAGTTCGTGCATTTACTGATGAACTGCAACTATAGACTAAGGATTCTAAACTAAAATCCAAGAAACTACTTGGAAAATAAATAGACATGGGCGGAGCAAGAGCACAGCAAGCAGATCACTTTTCTTGCATGTGGCTAGTCTAGGTCTGGAGCCCAGCACCCCATATATATCCCTTACATGGCCAGGAATGATCCCTGGCATGGAGCACAGAGCTAGGAGTAAGCTCTGAGTATTGCTGGGTGTGACCTAAAAACAAAAAAGTAGAAAAAAAAAGGAAAAGAAACCAGACAAATGCAAAGAAGTAGCAACAAACGTAAAAAACACAGTGCTTTACTATAATAAAATTGGGGGAGGGAGGAATAAAGAAAATATATTTGCAAATGAAAAAAATGGAATTCCCTTGCCAAAAAAATCTGGATCTGCTGAGTCCAAGGAAAACTCCTTACTCTCTGCCCTAGTCTCTGCCCCATCCGTCTCCTCTGACTAACCTGACTCAGCATGATACATTCCAGCTCCATCTTTGTGGCAGAAAATTTCATTATTTCATTTTTTTTCTTATAGCCATGAAGTATTGTGTTGTGTATAAATACCACAGTTTCCTTATCCAATGATCTTGGGTTGTCCTCTTATTATTATCTTTTTTTGGCTGTTGTGGCTAACTAATGAGGGCAAATGTCTTTTCTAAATAACCTTTTTCTTTTTTTAAGCAGCCTTTAAGCAATGTTTTGTGAGTGGACTTAGAAATTGAGTTGGTGTTTTTCTTTTTCTGGTTCAACTGAAGTCAACTCTGGGAGATGCTTGTTGGTGGCCAAATGCCAAATGGTTATGTGAGTTCTTTTCCAAACTCTTCTCTGTGCTGTCTAGACAATCAGGACCCATCTTATTTTTAGTGTGCCAAAATTCTTCCACTGTCAAAGTGTTTCATGGACTCCCACATGACATGTGAAGTTTCATTGCATTTTAACAACTCTATTTCCTTTTCCAGAACCATTTCTTCCCCACTCTGTCCCATGTGCTTGAAGGGGCAGTAAGGGCAGGACACATGAAAGGAGGCAAAGTCAATCACAAGTCTCATTCCTCTGGTCACAACTGACTCAGAGACAGATGGTAAATCATCTATTCATAGCTGTGCCAACAGGAGACCTCGGCTGGGAATTTTGGCAGAGAGTCCCACTGCCTTCTCCTGGACTGGGTGTTGAAAGATGTGTGCCTGAATTTCTGCTACTCTCAATGCTTTATAATGACACTCTCTTGAAGCTAATGCAGACCTGAAGACGGACTGACAGGCACGTTTAAGCCATATCCTTCTACAGGTTTTTCATTTAAGGAAGTTGGAGTTCCCACCAAAAAGTCCTCTCTTAGGATTGATATGTAGGTTAATAAAATCATTTTCAAGGAAGCATTTAGCACAGCACCTGGCATAGAGATGCTCATTGCCTCTAATTCGTCTCTACCATTGACGACAGCCCCAGAACTCACTGATTTGATGGACTGGGGTGTTCAAGGAAAAACCATGTCTGAAGGTGTGAGAAGAGCAGAGGAATGTTGAGAAGAGGAAGGAAGTTGTGAATTTCCAGGATGAAAGTCAAGATAGGAATTGTGTCATGCATTCTTGGGGTATACTGAGACGACTTTATGGGGAAGAATCCAGCAGATTAGCCAGCTAGGTCCAGGACAATGCAGTTGCTGGTGGCTAAAGAGCTCAGACTTTGCCCTGAAAGATCTAGAGGAGACATTGACCATCAGACTTGCCCCAAGGGATCAGGATTAATCTGATGAATCTCTGTCTTAAGTCAAGGACCTGGCAAGGGGTCATTCTGAGATGATCTAAGTGACTCTTTGTCAGACAGTGGAAGGAAGACAACAGAGGGGGTGCATACCCTCGTGCACTTGGTTCTTAGAGCCATGACGTCTCTCATGCACGGGATGAAATACCAGCCTTGAAACACCATGAGCCTCTGAATGAATTTTGTCCTTGAGAAGAGAAAGGAGATTCTGAGGTATTGGTCTTGTTTGTCCCTGCTGGTGGTTATCAGTTTGCTATTTCTGCTCTCTTACCACACCCTGTGACTCACTCTGTGTGCTGTAGGTGTTCCTTTTCAGAGCCTTGTAAGCCATTTTCTCTGCAACACAGATCTGCTTTCAATTGTGTATACAGATTACAATGCATTACAGCTACTTTAAAAAAAATAATTCACTTTATTTAGAATAGGGAGGGGGGGTTGCCACAGCTGGTAGTGCTTAAGACTATCTCCTGGCACTGTGCTGAGGGGCTCATATGTGGTGCTGGGAATTGGACCCAGGTCAACTGTACGAAAAAACAAGCTTTTTACCTCCTATACTATCTCTCAAGCCTTATAGCTACTTTTTTTT
The DNA here is from genome assembly GCA_021461705.1 of Cryptotis parvus. NCBI lineage: Eukaryota > Metazoa > Chordata > Mammalia > Eulipotyphla > Soricidae > Cryptotis > Cryptotis parvus. Next base: position 1,899 of record JAJIBD010008649.1, on the reverse strand, counting down.
CAATCATATTGGATTGAAAAAAATCTACCCCCAGTACAGGAGGGTAGATTCTCAATCCCCTAAAGATTAATTAAACAATTATTTTTCAATCTGATATGCAGATCTTATGAAAATGTCCAAGGTAGAACAAAGTTGTCTTTTTATAACTAGTGGCATGGTATTACATGAGAGCACAAAGGACAGAATTCTCATCTTAGTTCATTCACTAGCCATCTTGGGGCCTCACATCTGATCCTTACTATTTCTTCCCTGAGTTCTCTCATCTCAAAATGAAATGGTTCTGAGTTGTTCTAAATGGACTCCACCTCTTTATTTCTAAGCAACTATCTGAATGGGCCAACTGTTGGTGAAATTCTCTAAGGGAATAAGTGGAAAGCAAAGGATTTTGCTTTTTATATTACTGAGCACTGGAGGAACAGTGTGGATTTGTCCAATCCATTGAGGTCTACTTAGATATGTTGGTTTGTTGCAAAGCAGGCTAAGCAGGAAAAATTTACCTTACTCTTTAGAAACACTACATTTGGGGCCAGAAAGATACTACAACAGATAGGACTATTGCCTTGTACACGACCAAAAGGGGTTTGAGTACACAGTATCCCTGAGCACTGCAAGGAGAAATTCCTGAGCCCATGGCTAGAAATACCCTTGATCACCACCAGGTGTGGCCCAAAAATCAAAATAAAGGACAATAAAAGTAAAAACAAACAAACGAAAATTATAGAAAACTGAAGCTACTAATACTTCATGTGTGCCTGTTCAACCTCTGGAGGGTAAGGCATTTAAACTGTTGGAAGGGTCAAGATAGAAAACAAAATCAGAAAATAATCATCTTCAGAAACAAGAGTTCTTGATTTAAAAGGCCTTTGATGCAATCTGATGCATTATTTCTTAAACTCTAGATGGCTCCAAACAAAACACATTCCAACTAAACCTCTTAGTCTGTTGTTTTCTGAAGAGTCAAGTTATGCACTTACTCTAAGACCCTGGAAGTTTGTGTCACATGAACTAGCAGCAAACCAGCCAGCCTAAAATGATGCAGGGTAGCGCCTCCTATTGGTACCTAATAACAAGAAAACAAATCCAACAAGAAACAGATACAGCAGTCTCTCTGAGAGGCATCAATTATGTGATAAAAAATGAATATAAATTACTTTATTGATGAGCAGTAAGAGTCAGGACATGGCAAGCTCCTAGAGGTCCAACAGAGTTATTTATGATTAAGATATACGAGGTGTGAAATTTGGCAGTTACTCTGAACATCAGTCAGCCTCTGCATTGATGCTGAGCAAGTCCATTAGTTTGTCTCATCTCTTGGCCCTTGGTAAAGTTGTGACATTGATTAGAGCTCAAAGATGAGCTCAAAGAATATGAAAGATGGGACCCATGAAAACACACTAATGCCTGAGGAAAAAGGAGCAAGTTTCTGGGGAATCTATAAAACAGCTTGGTTTTAAATATGATATCTTAGAAAACCATACATATTGTTATATTATATATGATTTTAAAGATAAATATTGAAACAGAAATAGATTAGTATATCACTTCACTTGTATCACTTGTCTTCCCGTTGTTCATCTATTTGCTCAAGCAGGCACCAGTAACATCTCCATGTGTCCTGTTGCAAGCAAGTGTAGCCCAAAGGCATCTGCTTGCTCCAGAAACAGGAAGAGCCTCAAACCATTCCTTCAGGTCATGGGAATGAGGCCCATAGTTGTTACTGGTTTTTGGCATATCAAATAAAACACAGGTAGCTTGCCAGGCTCTGCCATGTAGGTGGTATACTCTCAGTAGAAGGCTCTCATCTCGAGTATTTACTCATGAAACTCAACGGGGAAAGATCAGCTTTTCTCTTGGGTGGAATTCTGTGGAGCTGTGGAGTCTGAATGTTGAGAATGACTG